>PNEQ01123358.1:88151-107054 GCA_003012365.1 Medauroidea extradentata
GAGAGTTAGAGAGAGAGAGAGAGTTAGAGAGAGAGAGAGAGTTAGAGAGAGAGAGAGAGTTAGAGAGAGAGAGAGAGTTAGAGAGAGAGAGAGAGTTAGAGAGAGAGAGAGAGTTAGAGAGAGAGAGAGAGTTAGAGAGAGAGAGAGAGTTAGAGAGAGAGAGAGAGTTAGAGAGAGAGAGAGAGTTAGAGAGAGAGAGTGTGTGAGCACGTGTGTGTTTTTTTTTTTCCCCAAAAATGCCTCTTACTTGTCTGCACCAATCAGAATGACGCAATTGTGACACTATACATCCGACATTTGCCAGAAGAACCCCACGAGTTAAAACATCCAATCACTGACCATGAAGCAGATGTGCACGTAAGACATTTAAACCAATTGCTGCAAAAAATATATATATACATGTATAAAATTTGTAATAATGAAGAATTATGTCAACTGTTATTTAATAAAGTATTGTAGGTATGTTACATTAACAACTTTTTCTTAATAACAACATCACGCACTAGTAATATAACCTGTATGCATAATTATTCCTTAAAGTTTTAATATTAATTTATTGGCAGAGCTATTAGAATTGTGATCAAATGTATGTACAGTCCCTATGTTATGAAAGTTTTAGTATGGGGAAATTTTTAGGCAAAAGGTGTTTTACATATTATACAGGATGGTCCTGAACTACAGGTACAAACGCAGGGAGGTGATTCTTTATGGAAAACCTATGTAGGACACTTTGTACCTAAGTGTAATACTGTGGGAGTAATGAGCCGCAGAATATTGAATTTGAAAACTGTACTTATTTTAAATATCGGAAACATAATTATCTAAAACGACCATACGCTGAACATTTATTTGTGATAAAATAGTCTTCAAACCTACGTAAAATGCTGGTCGATACCTTCAGCCATTACTAAAAGAACAGGCGTGGCCACCCTCTAAGTGGACTAAACGTTTGCACCATCGGGATAGTGGAACATTTGAGAATGTTTTATTGAGTAATGTGAGCTTTTTAATAAAAATGGTCCTCTTATTGCAACTGTCTAGGGCTCATAGTTTTCGTAAAAAATGCACGCGAAGCTTTGGCTGAAGCGATAAGAGTACCAGGAGAGCATAGGCAATACTGCGTACATTGAGTTTGGAAGTGCTCAATTGCTCTATCCAAAGTGGGTTAGAGGGCATACGGAAAATATCGTACAGTAACTTGTAAGGGCGATATCCACTCTTACAAAGCAACGTTTTACCGAAAAAAATTAAATCTAACAGACATTAAGAAAGGTATTGTGAATGATTAGATTGATCGTAAGTATTTGCACAGCCACTACGGTGGCGTACAACTTCGAGAAAAACGAGGGGGTGGTACGGTCCTACCAATGTGTGTGTAACATGTAGGTATTTTGTATTGCTTTTCAAAGATGTAATACAAATGCATAATACAAGTCACCTTCACGCAACATGTTTATGTGAACTATTGAGAAGAAACACACGTGAGGGTGTACTTTATTGCCCGCCAGGTATGCAACCTGCATTGCAAGGCTGGTCGTATGACACAGTTGCACGCGCATCGTTCACTTAGCACCGCTACCGTGGTGTGCCAGGGTGGCATTGCACAGTTGGTGCGCAACATGGAGAGACATTACACATATGCAGAAATGGCAGATATGCATCTCATGTATGGTGCTGCTGGATGTAACGCGAGGGAAGCTCAGCGTCTATATGCACAGACATTTCCAAACATACATTGTCCAGGACATCGAATGTTCTAGTCTGTGGACTGACGGCTACGCGAGACAGGAACACTTAACAGCGAACAGGTATGACACCGGCGTGAGACGCAATGTTAGAACTGTCAACTTTGAGGAGGAAGTATTGGAACGCATCGCCGATTCGCCATCAAGTAGCACACGTGAAATTGCTCGCACAAAGGTTGCAAGCCACCAAAGTGTGTTGATGGTTCTGCATGAACAACTACTACATCCTTTTCATCGCGAAAGGTGCAAGCATTACAACCAGCTGATTTTCAGTCACTAGTCCATTTCACTCGCTGGTTTTTGCATCAATGCGCAAACGAACCTGGATTTTCTCGCAACATTTTGTGGACCGACGAGGTTTCTTTTACGCGTGATGGCATTCACAACAGTCAAAACAGTTACGTATGGAACGACATCAACCCACATGCGATGGTTGAACACCGCCATCAAGTGACATTTTCTGTTAATGTCTGGGCCGGCATTATCGGCGACAACCTGATTGGCCCTTATTTTTTGCCAGCGCGTTTGACTGGCCACCTTTATCGACAGTTTTTAGAGGACATACTTCCAGTTCTGTTGGAGCATGTGGATTTACAATCACGCCAGCGTATGTGGTACCAACACGACGGAGCTCCTGCCCACTTCAGTTTGGAAGTTCGTCGTCACCTTACCACCACATTTGAACAGTGATGGATAGGCAAAGGTGGACCTGTGAACTGACCACCATGCTCCCCAGGCCTGACGCCACCTGATTTCTTTCTGTGGGGTCACCTGAAGACATTAGTATACAAGACCCCGATCAACACGGTAACTGAACTTCATGCCCGGATTACTGATGCATGTATTACTATTCGCAACACCCCATAAATGTTGCATTGCGTGACGCAATCAATTGTGTAGCGAAGTAGGTGGTCGCCACTTTGAACAGTTACTGTAAGAAAATGTGGTATTTTCGCAAGGCACGTTCCCGTGCAGTTGCAATCTAAAATAAAATAAAAACAAAACCAATAAAATTAACCCCAATGTACAATCATTAAGAGTTAATGTTATTTTCCCATTTGGAATACAACTATCAAAAGATCTGTAGAAACATGGTTCTGTCCTATCGTGTAACCCGCATTCACATACAGCAAATAAATTATGGTCGTAAGACCACCTTTGCAACGCGGGTTGCATACCTGGCAGGCAATAAAATGCACCCTCACATGTGTTTCTTCTCAATACAGTAGTTCACATAAATGTTTTCCAACCCATTTTGGATAGAGCAATTGAACACTTCCAAACACAATGTACGCAGTATTGCTTATGTTCTCCTGCATCACTTCAGCCAAAGCTTCACGTGCATTTTTCACGAAAACTATGAGCCCTAGACAGTTGCAATAAGAGGACCATTTTTATTACAAAACTTGCATTACTCAATAAAACATCGTCAAATGTTCCACTATCATGATGACACAAACGTTTAGTCCACTTAGAGGGTGGCCACCCCTGTTCTTTTAGTAATGGCTGAAGGTATCAACCAGCATTTGATGTGGGTTTGAAGATTATTATAACACAAATCAATGTTCAGAGTATTGTCATTTTACGTAATTCTGTTTCCGATATATAAAATAAATACGCTTTTCAAATTCGATATTCTGCGGCCCATTACTCCCACAATATTACACTTAGGTACAAAGTGCCCTCCATATGTCCTACTTTATTTTCCATAAGGAATCGCGTTTGTACCTGTAGTTCAGGACCAACGTGTATATATAACATGACTGAAATTTACGTACTGGGGGGAAAGAAAATGTACAATGAGAAGAGGTAATCCCTATCCAGCACGAGTTGAATCAAACACCAACAACATATGTACACATATTGCACAACTGTGCTATTATTTTGTTTGGCATTATGAACACATTTTACTGTCACATTAACTTTTTACCAGTCAAAAAATATGCTGGGTTTTCGATAATGTTGATATGGTGTTATCAATGAAAAATTATTTATCGAGTTAAAAACAAAACAAATTTTCCTAATACGTAATTCCTATTAAACAACTCGAAGAGTAGTAAATGCTGTACAAATATAATTTTGTTTTAAAAAAAGGAATAAATTTGTTTTGCCAAAATCTTAAGATGTAGACCTCAAATACCCACCCAAAGTAATTTCTGTAAATTACAGAATCTGCAGTGCAACAGGCCAAGTGAACAACAAAACCTCTCAATGTGATTTGCTAGAGGGCAGTAACTAGTCTGTCAGCCGTTGATTGTTAGCCATTACTTGATGTAATAGTTAGTTGTAAGTGGTTACTTGTGTGGTTTGAGATAGTATCACTCAAGTATATTTTTTGTTAGCTTGTCATTAGCATGAAAACTTAAGTTACCAGTAGGGAAAATATAATATGCGAGTTCAATTACCTGCATGTTAAGATTCCAGTGTCCTGTATGTAATCAAACCCTGACAATTTGTCCAACAGCTGCAACTAACTCGAAACAGCAGACAATTAAACAGACTGGGCTTAAATACATATACCTATACAGTACAGCACAGTGGATGCTAACATGCACATAACAGAACACAAATTTTTTATATTCCTAGCTATGAGTTGCAGTCACAGGTTGTGACTTACTGTAGGCCAACAGCTGGCGATAGGAAACCATGAAAGAGCTCGGCAATATAGAGGAAGTCATACACTTATTTTCCAAACACTTCTTTAAAATAAGAGTAAACTAGAATGTTTATAAAAACATGTACCATAGTTACTTGAAAGATATTAACATTAGCCAACTTGAGACTGCATAACTATTAAATTGCACTTCTCAACACATGACCTTACGCAAAGTGTGCGCGCCATGACCAATTCAGAAACTACATACACATACAGTGCCTCCTTTGTACGGTAACAATATTTTTAACTAAGCAGCATCCATCTAACCACAACTGACCAGCACCAGCACAGCACGCACACTTAAATTAAATCATCATGCAGCCCAGGCTTTCTAATACTGGAGCAGTGCACTGACATTTTGATAAAGATATCCCACATGTTTTGCTATTTAAGTGTTTCTTTCTATTCTTACGCTGTTTTCTGTAATATTACTGAATTTTCTAAACTACTGCACAACAGCTGTTATTAACACACAACCTGTGTGATTTTTTTAAGTGGTTTGTAGATAAAGAAATATTTAAAGGTTTTATGCCATTAAGGGGGATTTATAACGATCCATCGCGCCCGTCCGTTGATCACGTGACTTCCAGCCAATCAGATGTCTGTAATAATTCTATCCGTCCGTCGAAAGCTTTAGCTATTTACGGACGGATGGGTGAAATTACAGCCTTCTAAAGATGGGGACAATCGTTTTAAATAAATATTTTAATAAGAAAGTTGCAATTGTAAAAAGCTATAGAGTGATTAAAAGTCTGTAAAAATAAATAATATATTTAAGGGAATTTTTATATCCCACAGAAGTTATCTGTTGGTACATTGGTAGCACTACAATAAAAAAGAATGACAACGGACAGATGACACGTTTCTGTAAATCGTTAGCATTTCTGACGGACGGATGACAGGCAGACGCGACTGATCGTTGTAAATCCCCTTTACCAGAGCATGTAGGATGTCCATGATAAGCCTTAACAACTTCAAACCTTTATAAAAAAAAAGTGACAGGTATCTGGATGGGGTTAGTGGAATTTTGATCAGAATCTCTCCAAGGTTTAAGTGAAAATATGGGTGTGGATGCTGTCATCTTAAAATAAAAAAAGATGGCTGCACCTTAAGAGAAAGCACAATGTGTATCCTGGTTTACCGAAACAAAATCAGATATACAGGTGCAACGTAACTTTAGGACCAAACATGCTAGAGAACTACCTTCAAAACCATTAACCTTGGAGTGGCACATGAAGTTAAGGAGACAGTTAAGTGTTCTGCAGCAAAAAGAGAGCAGCTAGAAAGTACAACTGCGGAAGACATTGGACATGTTTGTGATGCCATTGTGCGGAGCACCGGTCAGTCAGTCAGTTTGAGTTGCCTCGTTCAACTGTTCATAAAGTTCTTCACAGAAACCTGAGACTATACTGAACTGGTGCTTTGCCCTCCATTGGTACTGGGGTGCTCTTTAAACTGTTTGAACCCTATTGAGTTCTGCCGTGTTATGGAATGGGACTCTGTGTTTGGAAGCGTGCGAGGATGCTTTGCCGCTCATCGGAACACTTCGGCTCTGTTCGGCTTCCTCCCTTCCCCTTCCCTGTTGCCTAGACCGGCCGCCTAGCTCTCCAACTCTGTTGGATCCTGGTCGCTCTGCTGTGCACTGCTTTCTGTTTGCGCTCGTCGGGGCCTTGTTGGCTGTTCTTGGATAATGTTGGTGAGTTAGTATCTTGATTGGGTTCGTTGAAGTTTGTGCTTGGGCCTTCTGCTGCACGTTTTCTCTGTTGTTAGTGTAGATATGTATCGGGAGCTGACTGGGCGCCAACGAGTTACTTCCCCTATTTAACCTGTATGCGCATTAGCCTTTTTGACTGCCCCTTTAGTTTGTGGTTTTTTCAATGAACTTAATGGCCCTTCAGGCACACCTTATATGGCATATTTGTAATTTGTTAAAAGAAACACCAAATTGTACAAGAAGCTTGAATTAAATAAAACCCTGTTGTGTAACTTGATTTTCCGCTTGTATTTCTCTTAAATTCTAGTATGTTGTTCCACTCTGTTTTCGAACCCGTTGTTTTGAGTACCTTGATGGTACAAAGTCTGCGCGACTCTACTCGGGTTTGAACCCCGAGTGGATGCACTGGGTTGGTTACGCTCCATTTGTTTTTCGTTCTTGTGAAGGCATTCGTGTTTGTAATTTGGAGGTTAACGTTTTGAAAGTATGGCTCACAACACCGGAAGCAGTAGTTTTATGTATACTATGGGTTATTTGGAATTACGGGAGTATCTGCGCGAATCGGGTGGGGAGTTTGATAATAGTGAGAATGTGACGGCACTTAGAATTCGTGCTCTGTCGTACGTGAATCGTTTGCGGCACGTTGAATATGCCTCCCTGGGTGGTCCGTCCATTGAGGGTCCTGTTACAGCGACACAGACTATGCTTATTTCCCATTTATCCCGCATTCCCGTGCTCAGTGTTATTGAGCCCGAGGGGGTGTTGTGCTTCTTGGTGTCACTCGATCAAACTGTTGGGTTGTTTCCTGGTGTTCCGGCATCTCAGTTTCTTACTTGTTTGTCGGCGCACGTTTCAGGGTATGTGGCAGTTGTGTTGGGTGAAGTTGCGCGTGATGAAGGGACGTATGACGCCTTTAAGACGAGGCTGTTAGCTCATGCAGGTTCTTCTACAGTTCGGGCGGGTCTTAAGCGACATTTCGTGGATCGTTTTCACCGATGTGACGAAACTGTGCCGGATTTTGGGCAGGATATATTATAGTGGTGAATTTTGATGAAACTGTATTTGTCTTGTGTGGAGTTATGTACTATACTTACATTTTTATATAAAGATGTAACTCCTTGAATGTCTATACACTATTTTTTTATCTTGTGTTTTTAAGGTGTAATGTGTGATTTATAAATTACGGGTTGTTTGTTACTGAGGTACTAATTTTCCAACAGGCTTTCGTGTTTTCAGGTTTGTGTTCTTTCTTCTTTTTCTGATTTCTGTTTCTGTTTTTCATGCGCCCCTGATGCACTGGCTCGAGAGCTACCCTTTCCTCTTCACCTGCTTTCCTGGTTGGAGCCCAGCGCCCTTCTTCTGGCGGCCTTCTGTCTCTCTTCGTCTGCACGCTCCAGAGCCCATGTCTTCACGCCCCCCCCCCCCCCCAGCTTGGCTCTGCCACCTGAAGGGTTTCTCCAAAAAGGACTTGAAACTCTCTCGACCATCTAACAGCAAGTTTGTGTGCCGTACTTGTGGTATTGCAGGGGAGGGTTGAACTGGTGCTTTGCCCTCAGTTTGCACTGGGGCGCTCTTTAAACTGTTTGAACCCCATTGATTGGTTCTGCCGTGTTATGGAATGGGACTCAGTGTTTGGAAGCGTGCGAGGATGCTTTGCCGCTCGTCGGAACACTTCGGCTCTGTTTGGCTCCCTCCCTTCCCCTTCCCCGTTGCCTAGACCGGCCGCCTAGCTCTCGAGCTCAGTTGGATCCTGGTCGCTCTGCTGTGCACTGCTTTCCGTTTGCGCTCGTCGGGGCCTTGTTGGCTGTTCTTCGATAATGTTGGTGAGTTAGTATCTTGATCGGGTTCGTTGAAGTTTGTACTTGGGCCTTCTGTAGCGCGTTTTCTCTGTTAGTGTAGATATGTATCGGGAGCCGACTGGGCACCGATGAGTTACTTTCCCTATTTAACCTGTATGCGCATTAGCCTTTTTGATTGCCCCTTTAGTATGTGTTTTTCAATGAATTTAATGGCCCTTCAGGCACACCTTATATGGCATATTTGTAATTTGTTTAAAGGATCACCAAATTGTACAAGAAGACTGAATTAAATAAAACCCTGTTGTGTAACTTTATTTTCTGCTTGCATTTCTCTTAAATTCTAGTATGTTGTTCCACTCGGTTTTAGAAACCCGTTGTTTTGAATACCTTGATGGTACAATACGCTTACAAAGTGCAGTTGTTACAAGTTCTTCAGCCAAATGTCCATTTGAGCAGTGTCTAGCAAAAGCTGCGCTGCATTGCCCATCATCTGACTGAAGGGCTTGTAAGAACTGCAATTGGTAAACATACAGTCGCAGGTTTCTGTGAAGAACTTTATGAACAGTTGAACAAGGTAACTCCAACTGTCAGGCAGTGTACTAATTGACTTACCGAGGCCCTAGACAAAGGCAACACAAACACGCCCAATGTCCCCTGCAGTTGTACTACGCTGGCCACAGCCTTTTCGCTGCATAACTTTTTGTGCCACTCAGGGGTTGACGGTCTTGAAGGTAGTTATCTCCCATATTTGGCCTTGAGTTACATTGCACCTGCATATCTGATAGTGTTTCAATAAACAAGGATACACCTTGTCCTTTCTCTTGGGGTGTAAGCAGACTTCAGTAATTTTAGACGACATCCACACCTGGAACAACCAAACAAAATTTCACATAAAAACTTACAGATTCTGATCAAAATTCCACAAACCCCATTCAGGTACCTTATTGTATTATTATTTTAAATTTAGGTTTGAAGTTACAAAGATTTTTTATGGACATCCTGTACATTTGCCCATTTTGCAGATGTCTTGGAACACAGGAAAATAGTAGTAATATTTAACAAAAAATAATATAAGTAAAATAAAGTTTCATAGAGATATGCAATATTCTGATATGTACACGTCGCATGTACATAATGTATGCCTACAGGCTGTATGACTGAGCCTCTAAAACCGGAAAATAAAAAAAACTGTGTACATATACTGTAGTAGAATTGATATTTCTTCACATACATTAACATTACACTGCAAAACCAAAGTTGTGACCTTGGGCACGGGGGCCTTGCAAGCTGTTCCAGTACCAATAGTCACATTAAAGTAAACGTTACTTTTGTGAAATAACCTATACTATATAATACAAGATGGGTTTCAACTACGGAAATCTAAGTAACTAAAGGCCGAAATAAGTCTTACACCAATAAAATTCCCACAATACTGATACACGACCTTTTAGACAGTATTTGTGATCTTGCAAGAATAATGCAGTTGGTATAATGTTAAAGTACTTATCACAAAACAGCAACTTTTTAATTACTGTACATTCTCTGGTACTGTATGTTCCTCTATTTACAGAAACACTGTACCTATTTTTAGTTGACGCCTATTTCATTTGTAGGAAAAAATTGTGAATATTGGTACTTATATTCTTTATAGTATGTAAACTAGCCAAATAAGTTATTTTCACAGCACTAAATTAATAAAACAATTTCACTAGAAAATTGTAAATAAGTTCGATTTTTAAGTCCTTTATGGAATAGTGCTCGTAATTAATAAATTTCTGTATAGACTGCTTGTTCTCAATACCTACATCCAGTTTTAAAGTGTGGAGTTCGTGTCAATGTTGTTGGTGCATGTACAAGAAATTTCTATATGTAGTTTTAACAATTATATTTTACTTCCTTTGCTAGCCACTTTGGTTTACAGGAAACTCAATGCACAATTTCTTCCTCTTAAGCAGTGTGTTTATATTTGTCACTGCGATAGTAAGTCACTTAGTAAGCTATTCACACCACCTCTCTTCCTTGTTCCAATATGCCGCTTGAACTAGCCCCTTTCCCTCCCATTTCGTCATAACACACAATAAAAACATTATCCTAAACAATTATTATTTCTGCTCTAAACATCACACAGAGGTTGAAAAGAACATAAACGATAAGGACGACTAGGTATGTACATCTTACCATTATGAGATATTTATGGATGATACTATATATATTTTTATTGCGCAGTACAAAAGTGTACAATACAATTTTTTAATATTCTGATCCATTATGTTCATAACACAAAAGAATTATGCAAACAACCCATGCTTACAATTTTCGATTGTTCATAAATAAGTTTTCAATACTACTGGAAGAACTGATATAAATAAACACGTATAAGGTTCTTTGAAGTCTATTCCTAAGCAGACATCACTCATGCACGCCACATAGTTTTTGAATAGCATATAATCATCTGAGCTCTGCACACCATTACCTGGCTAGGCAAGAGGCCACAAAGGCCAGAGAAGAATAGTGATTAACTGAGAATAAAACGTAAAAAAAATAAACCACAGGTACCTTGTTACAATGGCTTCCCTGCTTCCCTAGAACGATAATTAATCAGAATGGTCACATCAGAATAATACTCTTTATAGTACATTGCTGTTTCTCTCATGTTGGTGACATATTGTGAAAGTGATTTCTCACTTAAATTCTTCCAGTTTAGCTTTCACTTCAATAACTGTATTTTTTGGGCTCATTGTAAGTTTACACTTTTACATAAAGTATCTTGCAAGCACTTAGGCACTCCATTTTTTTGTTTCGCTAAAGTCTAATTTTATGTTGCTATGCTGAAAGCTTTTTTTTTAATGTACATAAGTTCTCCATTATTTTCTGTAATTTTAACTCCCTGTCTTTAAAAATCCACCAAGCTGACAGAGCAGGTAAACTACAAAGGTAGATCTGGATCAGAACTGGTCTTCACATATCTCAGTCTTATCCACAGCTGCACAATACTGTGATGTTTTAACAATTCTTACAGTGGATTCGTGTTATGAACATTAGTTTTTTGGACATACGCCATTGTGCGTGAATGTTGCCGTATTGCAGAAAAAAAAAAAAAGCCAGTAAGCTGTAATCAACAGACAGAAAAAACAAATAATTCCAGAGAGAAATTCAGTCATATCCCAGAAGATGGCACAAGGACAAAAACAGAAGATATAAACAACACAAAATTAATTCCCAAGTGGAATATAGTCAACTGGAGGAAGACACAAAAAACAACAAAGACAGATGAAAAAATTATTAAAAAGCAACAAAAATGTGCGCGAAAAAGGCACCAAATGGATGAACGTCAATGACAACACAAATGAGACACCCACACACACAAACACACAAGAACCAGAAAAGACACACCACAGACAAAAACAGACGGAAAATAGTAGGATTCTCAAGACAACAGAAGAGAAGTTACGAGAACTGGGATCTGTTCCAGTCTTCAGGCACATGTGCAGACTTAGGAACAACAACCCCTGTTTTTCCAGATGTCAGTCAGTTTGCTGGAGTTCCTCAGTCTGCACATGTGCCTGAAGATGGGAACAGATACCAGTTCCCGAAATGTCGCATCTATTGTCGTCTTGAGAAGCCTACTATTTTCCGTCTGTGTTGTGTCTTGTCTGCGTCTCTCATTTGTGTTGTCATTGACGTTCATCCATTTGGTGCCTTTTTTGCACACCATTTTTGTTGGTTTTTAATTATTTTTTTTATGTCATCCTTCTCCAGTCGACTATATTCCACTTAGGAATACATTTTGCCTTGTTTATATCTGTTCTTGTCCTTGTGCAGTCTTCTGGGATATGACTACATTCCTTTCAGGAATTATCTGCATGTTTTATGCATGTTGACTACAACTTACTAGCTTTTCTTCCTTTGGTTTTTGTTTTATCGTGGGATTTTCTGCAATACTGCAACATTTGCACACAATGGCGTATGTCTAAAAAAAACATGTTCATGCACAATACTGCTAGGTTTTTCTAATGGAATGGTTGTTACCGTCGACCTGCCAGGGCAGAGTTCTTTATTGGTGATTTGAGTTGAGCTGCTGCAAGAACAGCAGTCATAGCAAGAGGAATGGTTCCACCTGCCCGGGTTGGCATTCTACAGAGGCATAGACTACACTTTCTTACGACCTAGTCTTCTGTGGTCGCTGACTTATGAAGGCACGGTTCACTGTTCTACGAGACTCATTACAGCTAAAATATTCATGCTCCAGTTTACTGTTGGTTGCATAAAGTGTGTGGACGAGTGGTCACTGGCTTTAGGCACAGTTGCTGTGTAAGGCCTTGTGCACATTCACCAAGGGACCCAACCCTTTAGTGGTGATGTGATATCATAACTCTGAGGTGATTTGTTTGCTGCCACACAGGTCACCTGCCTAGTTTTCTTCTCTTAGTTGGAGATGTACTCAATCTGTCAGCATGTAGGTTGCAACACCAATAGCATATTGTCTGGGAGGAACATCCACAGACCGTGGGAAGCGAGAGAGTAACAACACAGAAGTAGACTACCAAGATGCCTCTACATCAGCCTAGGAAGGGTGGAAGAAGTGACAGACAGACTGACATATACCATACACAACAAAAAAACCAGAGGAAGTCTGTCAGAATACTTCAGCCAGAACACACGAAGAAGCGACCAGAGGTCAAGCTGATGTACAGTAGTACTGTACTGCTTTTGTTTCAATTTCTTCACATTCAACTTGCTTGCAGCTCCAGCCACGTGAAAGATATTTTTACCGCAAGTTCTCAAGACGCTTGGCACTGCTAGTGATGTCTTGTGAATCTTTAAGTCACATTTGCACTATATTTCTATGAAAACTATTATTTACAATGACAGACACAAACACCAAGATAAAAAATCCTAGTATTATTCTGTGCCAAACACATTAGTAACCTAGCTACATGCAAATTATGAAGAAATAAAAATCTATTGAGTATACAAAATTAAAAAAATTTATTTTTTCAATATCTTATTTCCTACAGTCTGAATAACTTTTCTTCTCCATTCTTTACAATGCAGACTTCGTTTTCTTTGCTTCAAAATGCCAGAGGTCAACTGGAAAAAAGTCAATAACATGAGGTTTGTCATTCTGCATTGTAAACTGTACATGGTAACCACGTGCACAGTATTACACAATTGGTAGTACACTAAAACCCCTTTTATACACTTCGTAAGGAAAAAGAATAAAGGAAAAATTTAAAAAAGGAACAAAAAGTAAAAAAAAGTGAAATTAGTATTGAATGAGCATTATGTGAGACCAGAGGAATACCAGGAAAATGTAAAACTGGAAGATGCAAAAAAGGGGTTTCACTGATACCATTTTACTGAGAAGAAAAGTAAAATTAAAATGGACATTAACAGACCACGTGTGTGCCATTCTCTTTTCATGAAATACTGCAAAACCAAAATTCAGTACAATTCTGTAAGACGGAGCATGGGAACTGTAAGACAACGGATATAAACATCTTCAGGAACAGTCAAACAAAATATCACAACAGTCTATTGAAACATTTTAATTTTGCAAGTAGGAGCATGCACAAAGAGATTGTGTAAGGCAGACTTTCAGCAAGTAGCATTACAGTACAATGTGCACTTTTGTTATCTGCCTAACTCCACCCCCTCACTGCCCTCTGTTCCTTCTATCACTATCTTCTGCCGTGTCACCTCAACTTCCTCACGTGCCACCCAATCATGCTGCTCTAAAAATATACCGTAATTCCTTGCTCTCTTTCCTGCATGTGATCATGTACTGCAATTCCGTAGTCATTCACAATCATTATGCATGCTTTCAACTGTGACAGATTTTATTCATCTTGGATATTCTGTTTTTATATTTATTCATTACAATAGAAGATCTGCTCGCTATGCCTCCCCGACTACATCACAGCCAGTTGTTTCCACGACTTGAATGTTTGTGAGATTTGTTGAAATCTCATCTTATGGAAGAGCAACAGGTGAGTGCAAACGAGCTTGGATTAGGAGTGTTTTATCATAGTCCAGTACTGCATCACTAATCACTACAAAACAAATATCCTCTCATTCAATATCAAATACCTAACAAATTCATACGCAAACAATGGCTGGCTCCAAAAAGATCACAGTGACGATATAACATAAGAAAATTACTTACCCAATGCATGTTTGCGTGGTTTATTTTGTTAGACGTGACTACACATTTAACCAGCTTAGAAAAAATTAAAATTGTAGAAGAGGATCTTATTACAGAAACAACATCACACAATCCTACAAAACAGCTCACAATCCAAAATGTACTCTGACCATAGATGCAGGAATTTTTTTAGTGATGCCTCAAGTAGGCATACACTACCTTAGCAGAATTAAATTAGCATAGTTACGAAACCAAATGACAGCTAATACCTACCAGTTTTGTGTTTACTGGTAGTCAAATTGTCTAGTTCATGTGATAGTAACAGTACTTGTAATTTTCTAATTCATAAAAGCAAGTAAAAACGACCGGACTGTATTTATAACAACCACCCCTTTATAACAACCCAACAACCCTATTTTTGAGAATCGCTAGGGGTTGTTAAAGCGAGGTTCTACTACCACCATTTCTTGAGTTCAAATTATGTCCATCCCATTTTCGTGTTTGTAAACAATGGATGAAGTCTCATCCTTCAGCTAGCATCTGTCTTGCATCCCCTTTCTTCTTCGCCACTCAATTTCGCCATTGTGAAGAATTTAGCATAGTGGTGCTTCACAGAGACATCAATGAACCATTGTAGATTGAAGCCACTACAGTGTTGCCAGTTACGCTGGGCATGTCTCCTTTGTTTTTACGATACAATACACACAAGTCTCTAAGGGGTTGTCGTGAAATCCATAAAATTTTTATGTTATGCTACACGTTACAAATAAAATTAAAACTAATTAATATAATAGGCTATTAAACATTAAATTGTTTTAAACTCACTTTACATGATATTTTGGGATGGGGTTTTAGAGGTCAATAATAGTCAAATTCAAGCGTAGAGAGAACATAGGTTAACGAGGCACTACATGGGATTACACTGTAAGGTTATTTTAGATTTGCAGTATTTCATTGAAAATATTTTCTGGCAGAAGCTTCATGGTGAAAGAATACATATGCAAAATTGTTTTCAGGAAGCTCTCAAGATGGCCAATCAGCATGTTACACAGATTATTATTTCCGAAACAAACAAGGTCCAAGGGGTTCATTCTGTAACTGTTTTGTGTTCACATACGTTCCTTACGTAGAGACAGTCACCACGTGACTATCATTATGAGACGAAGTCGTGTTCTACAACTCTTCATGGCACCGTGGCTGACGTTCAAACGATTCGTGAGAGATTTAATGTAACAGCAGCTAGGGAGGTGGTGGTAGAGGGATTGTGTGCTGAAAATCGTATATATGGCGGCGGCATTGTGAAGGTTAGATTTCTTATATGAGCCCGAAAATAAGGAAAAGCGTTGGCAAATGCGATTGATGAGAAGGTAAATACGTGATACCCTAAATCCGTTCACATAAATGAACGAAGATCAATTTAGGCAATTGTTCATACACGAAAAATAAAAACATTTCGGTATCAAAATTTACCTCTGAAAAATTCCTTATTTTCCCTCATAAAATTCGACTTTAACTCACACAGCCAAATAGCCGTTCTCTTAGAACGAAACTTCTTAGCTTCTGCCTCCATTTCACAAAATTGATCTATTACCCAACCTTCAACCTAAATACTCTTTCACATTGCTGCACAGCAGGATGTAAGTTATGTGGCAGTGTGCTATTATTAATGGTCAGAAATATAACATTTACGGTGTGATTTTAATGGTTTCGGAAAGGTATCTACAATGTTGTCCAACCTATATCAAAGCTGTTAAAGAACTTTACAAAAATTGTTAACACAATACCATTGAAAGACAGTCATGCGTGACTATCTGTATCGCAGACGCTATCAAAAGTCAGAAACGCATGACCGACGTTACCGAGGAGAAGTTACAGAATAAGGCCCCTGGTCCTCAAGAGAATGGCTTCAGTTACGCTGTGCGTGTTCTCAATGATCAGTAACAGTGCCATGTCTTACACCTTTGCAGAAATACAGAAAAACATACATAGTAAATACAAAGCAGAAATATTTAACAACAGTAACCAATATTACATTGGGAGTTATCTTTTTATAGAAGCTGTAGACAATAGTAAGAACTGAGTGTCCACTCCCTTATGTATCCATGAAGCTTGTAAAAAGCACAGTCTTAGTAACTGTTAGTGAAGCAGACAAGCTAGAGTGATTTATATTGTAAGTCAGCAAAGAATTAAACACTAAGGTCCAAAAGCAGTAAGCTAGTAGCCTCACCCCATAATACACATATAACAACTGTAGTGGACCCATCCATGATTTAGCCATGCATTTCTGACCACATATCTTCATTGCACTATTCGGTTGCAATTTCATATGTACTTATTTCTAACCTGAACACCATCACGTAATCTATGTAGGTAACTGCATCTGAAAACTGGAAGACAGAGACTGAAATGTATTGCAGTTTCTATTTTTTGTCTAAATATAGAAGATAAACTACAGTGGAATCCCGTTACTAAGAAAGTTCGTAACAGCACAAAAAATTGTCGCAGTTACGAGTTGTCTTTAAGAACAGAATTTTCGTACAGACAAACTATTTTCTAGGTTATTGATGTATGTGGGATAGGAATAATAACAGTACAGTTTACCTTGGCTAGTATCTCTGCGATTATAAAACAAGACTGTGTGTTTATTAGGCGTAACATTCAATAATTTTATATATTTCATGATCTCCATTAGCTTTTTGTTACCATTTTCACTTGTCGCAACAGCACGGCAAAACGTAAAGTAAACAAAACAAAAATGGACGTCTAGCGAGGCTGCAACTAAAATGAACAGCACTAACGAACAAACCTGCACTAATAATATCTCATGATTGAACTAACAAAAGATGCGCTGCTGTTCCATTATCCACGTTGTGAAGTATTCAAAGCGACAATAACTGTTTTTAGTAAGAGTACAGTTTATTTATCCATTACAACATAAATTTTGCTAAAATGAAAACCTATCGTTAATAAATCATAAAACGTAACGTATAAAAACACCATACAAGAAGTTTACTAACTTACTTGGATTACACTGGATAGTGTAAAACTTTAACTCCAGGCGTTCAAAAAGTGATACAAATGAAGACTGCTTTTCATGCGTTGCTATGATCGGACAAATATAACGTGTTCTACAAACAACTCTAGCAGATTAAGTTACGTAAACGTAACTTTTTAACTTTTTGCAGTATAATATACAGAATAAAAAAAAAAAAAAAGATAGTGAAACTGATTCTGCAATGCCGTTCGTTATTATAATAAAACCAAGACGGACGCAAGCAATGCTGTGTACTCAGTCGTCCAAGGGCCACTTTCGCTTTCGTGCTGTACCAAGATGGCGTCCATAACAAACGAGGTCAAGCAAGTCACGGCAGCGTTGCCAGATGCAACTGCATTTCCACCGTTGCCGTATCTCACGTTTTTAACTGCCACACTAAGCCAATGAACGATGATTATCACGTGCGCTTATATTTATTATGATTACTTATAATTTAATAAAAATCATTTTTCGCCGTATGTTTATGATTGTTGCTTGTGAATCTCTCGTACCACAAACAAAAAAATATTCAAAACAAAAATTAAAAATATAATTTATAAAAATTGTTTTTATAGTATCAATGAGATTAAAGAACATTTGAAAGCTAAGTGGTAAAAACCCTGTAAATTACCTACCACATAGACAATATGAATGCATATGTACACGTTCATTTAAACTGTATTGAAGTGTGAAACCTTTAATATTTATAAAATTGTAGTGAGACCCTGCATTGCATATTAACTGTATAAAGTGAAAACATGTGTACATATTTGTGAAATTGAACTCTGTGAAATTGTGATATGTATACAACTGTAATGTAATATTGTAAATATTTTTTCTACTTTGTAAAGTGCAAATATGTGTGTATGTTGCCTTGACGTGTTCTATATTCCAATAATAGGAACCAACAGAATGAAAATGAAATATATATATATATAGAGCCTATATATATACAAAAGTGCTCATGACAATACCACTCGTAAATACCGAACATTTATATAATAAACTGCATACACAAGCTGATGGTGCATTACAAAACACTCTTAATTATGTACGTCTCATAATATCCCATTCTCGTAGTAGCGGGCTTTCAATGTATACAAACGCAGTGATGCAACAATCCTAAACTGCTACTTGGAGAAAGAGAAGAGATTTTGGTCAGCACTTAACATTAAGGCCTTTAGTGCTGGTGAAGGGTCACATGATGCAGAGCAGTGCCGGAATGAAGGGGCAGGATAAACAGGAGATCCCAGAGAAAACACGCAGACCAGTGGCATCATTCTGGGGACCAACTCCACTGGGAATCGAACCAACAACACACAGGTGGGAGGCGAGAGGTCTGACCTGTCGACCACCGCGGACCCACTGGTACTTGCAGTGGAGAGGTTTTGGTCAAAGTACAACAGATAACTATTTAATGCTGCTGAGGATAAATGTGGTGAGTATGGGGCAGCAATAGTATGCAAGGGAGTGGGTGGAGTATACAAAAGAAAGCCTGGTGTCAATGCCTACATTCATCATGTTTCCCATAGGCAAAACATGACAGTGACGCCACCAAGGAATGGAACTCTGGTTCCTTGGTGTGAGGAGAGTGGTCTAATCACTATACCACTAGGGGTGGGCGAAGCTTCGAAATTTCGAAGCCGAATCGAATATTTTCATTATTCGAAATCATATTCGAAATAAAATTTTTACTTCGAACTTCGAAAATATTACCATCATTTTCTGGTGGTTATAAGTCATCTTAAAAAAATTGTTGTTATTAGGCCAAAACTTGAAGATGGTGTTGAATTCACGTTATTATAAACGT
>PNEQ01123359.1:14384-24923 GCA_003012365.1 Medauroidea extradentata
AAAATGGCTTCCCTGGCCAGCAACATGGCGGAAACACCTACTGCCAATCAGCGTGAGGCAGCTGCTCTGCTAGTCGGCAGCCAAGCCAATAGGAAACCTGTAGTAACATGCAGGAGCCAAACAGACACGGGGCTGGAGTCTACAGCCTCGGGCAGCCAATAAGCGGCCAAGTTCGCCTATATCAAACGAGCCGCCACGTCATTTCACGTCTGTATTACTATTTAGTCTGTGCTACAGGTTAGAAAGAAAATACGTTTTCTTGTGGGAGAGCTTGGCAAGGGAATTTTTCTGCCACTAGTTTCGCTTCAATCGCCAATGTACCAGATAAATACGAAACCGTAGTGAAATGAAATTTAAATATACTTGGAGGAAATTATATTAGTTATTTTATTTAATTTTAAAGTGAAAATAAGTCGATTTCACGTTTTGAATTACTATCATAATGTAACTTAAAATTCAGGAAAGCTCTGTGATTGATCAGTTTGGTGCACTAGCGATACCAGCGCTCAAGCGGCAGACATTTTCTCTGTGACAAACTTATACCACTGATCTTTCTATCCTGTAGTAGAATTAACCTTACTCCAATCACGTAGTTGATTGGTGATGGTAAGTTATAAAACGCAATGTCAATGCTGGTACAAAGAGAGTCGACCATGTTCATTCATGTTACCTGCCGGCCTCGGTAGCGTAGTTAGGCGCCAGTCTACGGTGCGAGAGGTCCTGCGTTCGAATCCCGTGTCGAGCGTGGATGTTGTGCTGTACCTTCACCTTACTTCTCTCTCGTAGTCTCTTACGACCTCGTTCTTAAAACTATGCTCTCCTGTTTTAATGTTTTTTGACAATAATTTTGTTGAGCTTAATAGAGAAGATATCCCTAATATGTTTGGTAGTTTTGTCTAAAACGTTTTTTTTTTTTGCTGTGCCGGCTAATTTTTCAAGACAAGAAATTGTACGATTTCGACTTAAAAAAAAACAGTTAACGAAAATTTCGTTTATTGCATTATTAGCTAAAACCACAGCATCTACTCTCTTAAAAGTTTTAGCAATGTGGTTAATACATTTTAAACAAATCTGCCGGACAGATTTTTTGTATTTGCCATAGCCATCTTTAGTGCAAGGCCGCGGCCTTAATCTGGCAACCCTGCCAGGAAGGGTTATTTTAACACTTCTTTTGTCTCGCCAAAAGCAGTGGCTTCTCCTGATTCGCCGGTATGTATGGCAGAATAACGAATCAGGTTCAGCCATTGTCTTTGTAAAGCTACAAGAAGTGTTAAAAAGTGACCCTCCCTGGCAGGGTTGCCAGATCTAAGGCTGCGGCCTTCTACTGGAGACGGCTATGTACCTGCTCTCGCCTTAAAAATAATTATCGGCAAAGCAGCAGAAACATTGGCGCTGACCTTAATGGGCCTTATAAATTGTCTCTCCTCATTCTTGTTTACAGTACTGTGATATATGTGTGTGTCGGTAATTGTTAACTGTAATATAAACTGTAATTTTGTACTTATTTTCATAGTTTACCTACAGTTGTAACTTTATGATCACCCATTAAAAAATTACTTCTTTGTTTTTAAAGTCAATAACATATTTTAATAATTGTAATTTAATACGGAAAGATTCCATATCTTAAACAATTTATCCGCGTGCGTAATTACATCGAGCATGATTATCTTTCTTTTTGTGCTAATAATAAATAAATACCGTATGAGAAGGATAACCTAGAACAGCGTATCGCATCCTGAATATATATTATATTACTGGGAGCTCGTAGGCAATATGCTTGCCGTGGTGGATGACATGAAATGAGGTTCTACGATTGAGAAGCGCCGAATTAAGAAGGGCTGCGGATACGGGAGATCCCCGAAGAAACCTGCCGGCCAGCGACATCGTCCGGAACGATTCCCACATGTGAAAATCCGGGGACCTACCCCGCCGGTGATCGAACCCGGATCGCTTTGGTGAGAGCCGGGTGGGCTGACCATCCGAACGGCTCGGACCTTTTTGTGCTAATGATTTCTGTCTCCGACATATTCTATGTGCAGGAATGGTGGTTTATCACGGGGAAAGTTAACTGTTTAATGTAATGCATTAATTTCCGACACTTTTCTTTCGTTACTGTCGAGTCCCTATTTTACTGGGCCAATGACGACTCTGGTACGCTACGACTGAACGTCTGTGATAAGTCTGTGAACATCTGTGTCACACAGCCATCGGCCAATCATAAAGGCGCAGGATGCTTCAATGATTTGGAGAACACCCTGCAGGTTTATATTTTCACTTCATTTTAGTTCTGGTTAAGTCTCAGGTTCACTTTTTTTTTTCGCACCACATTGTGTGTTCCATCTGCTTACGCCAGCTGATTCAGGGGTTTATCGAAAGGTCGATCGTGCTAACTCTGGTCACATTTGGGAGGTGTGGAAACTGTGTTTGGATTACTGTGTAAACATTCGAGATGAATATTTACTAATGTAGTTCAGTGTGAGCAGTGGATGATTGAATATTTGTTTCTCATTTTGTGTGTGTTACGTGTGTGAATGCACGAGGGTAAATGTGATATTGCATATTTCTGGCGTTTCTGTATTTATGGTTTGGCGCTGCATTTTAGGTTGTAATAATTTGTTTTTTATACATGGTTATAATTTAATTAGTAATTGTTTACTGTTATTCAGGAACATAAAATATGCTTGTTCGTTAATTTGATGGTATTCAGTTTGTAGCTGCTTATTTTTATTCCTGGTAATTCTGAAGTACTGTACATCAGTTTTACATAATATCGCACCCCCAATTCAATACTAACATAACTAAAAAAAGCAACATTTTTTAAGTTATGTATATGGAAAAATAAATGACATGTTTCTCTGCCCAATACAGTACTAACATAACAAATAAAAGCATTCCAAACGTTAAATTTTTTTGTTTTGAACATTTTTGCCAAGTAGGAACTGTAATTATTAGTGCAAGACTAACATTTCTAGCATATATGTTGCATGAGAATAAACAATAGTAAATATATGTTATGTTTCAGTGTAATACCAACATATTTTGTGTTGTGTTGATATTACACTGTCCTCATCCAAAATTTTGAAAGTAAGCAAGTAAATAAATAAGTAAGTATGTATGCATGTAAGTATGCATGTATGTATGCAAGTTAGTATGTATTTATGTATACAAGTATCTGAAAATTAAATATTTTGAGATATGATAGTATTGCATTGGGGGCTCGATATTTAAAGATGATTTTTTTTTAGATATGTTGGTATTGCATTGGGGGTGCGATATTAAGATGATTTATCTGACGTTAATAAGCAGTGAGTGCTTATCTGAGCGAGCTCGGTGGAGGCTAGGTTTATCCCTCTACTGGAAGCGTATTGTTCTTCCTCCACAGCACGCCCTACTGCTCTGTGCTCACTGAACTAATGTGGCCTTCTGTCTTCCTGTCCTCTTGATTACTTCTTACTCCACGGAGCGCGAGACGTAATTACCTGACTACGCTCTTCCACAGCTGAAGAAAAACGACCTCGTTAAACGATGCAGCGTCGCGGACGTCCGCTCGGAATTTAGTCCGTTATCAAATGCTTCGTTCAGCTTTCACGTCTAACAATAAACAACTCTTGAAGCTACTTGCCAGCAACAGTCAAACATTTGGATTTGTACCTTGTATCACCAAATTCAAACTTGTCACCTTGAATGAGTTTTCCGAAGTATAGAAATATCTTTACATCTCATAGTTAGCGAGAGTGTTTTGTGGGTAAAAATAGGCTGTTTTATAGGTTCCATTGTTGTATTTAAATGTCTGGCGTCCTTCTTTGCTATGCGTGTGTTCCCATTTAACTAGATCAATGAGGATTAGAATGCGCCGATACCGGACGTTTGTTATCGGGTGTAAACACAAATATTAGATGAACAATCGTTAGGGACCTGAAAAATTCGCCGGTTCACTGACTTATAGACTAGCCTCGATAAATATACGTTTACTGAAACAGACAACAGGCTGCTCGCTGATACAGTGATACAACTGTTCCAAATGAGTTGACCAGCATTCAGTCGCGTCTTTATTATTGCCTCGGAGCCTTTAAGTACGTGACAAAAATGTCTAAGACCAACCGCGAACGTTAAACGAACTTGCAATTGTTTGAATTTTAACTTGTGTACAAAATAAATCGCGATTTGTTTCAGGTCGGTACCAATCGCATAACGAGAGACATGCTACAATGTTTTGGGGACTATATTGTCATGAGAAAGTCTCGCTATTTTTCATTTATTCTTCTCATAAATTTTACACAATTCACGTTAAAGTCAAGATGATACTGCTCTTTTATACTAGCTATAGCAAAAACGTACCATCTACAGCGGTGAGGTAGACACTAAATACAGGATGTCATATAATTCGTGGGCATGGACTGCACCACACGAATAAGTATACCAAAACTACGCAGAAAATACTCTTTGGCAAAAAGTCGCTAGACCCTTAGTTTACGAGATAGATCCAAAGTGCCTGTGACATTTTGCTCGTAAATTAAGCGCCTGGCAACGTTTTACCAAAGAGTATTTTCTGCGTAGTTTTGGCCACTTATTCGCGTGGTGCAGTCCATATAAGAGAATTAACACTCTGCATAGGTCATAATTAGAGGCACGATTATTTCGCGTATTGATTCTAGGTCAGGTTGGACGCCAATAACGTATACTTCACTCCTCCTTCTGTGATTAGACGAGAGCGGTTTTAACACACATTTGACGACTGCAAGCCGGTTATAAATAAGGAAATAAGTCGTGGGGATATCACGTGCTACACGTTTGTACTATTAGAAGCCAATGTATATTCGGCTTCAGCTGGTACATGTATAGAACTGAGAAGTTTAGGCTGTTGGCAGATGAATACGCGAATTACTCGTGTCTCTAGTCATGAGTAAAACCACGAGATTGTGGCTGAAAGATTTTCGCATCATTTTGTTTCAATTACTTATGTACAGTTCTGCAGCTCTGCTGTATAGTCAGAGATTGTATGTTTTTACTCTCACTTGTCTTAAGGGTTCTGTTGGCATATAACAGACGTATGTTTTCACAGTACCGTTATTCTGGCTTGCGCAGTCAAATGAGAGACGTGTGTGAACACGAAGACACGTTACCAATAACCTTGAACTAGAACTGCAGATGAACACGCAAGGTAATAAAACAAGCTGGTGTAAAATGTGCGTTCAAAAGCCTGGTGTCCCTATGGAACCTACGAGGTTGATGTTACAGCCACTATTATAACAGAGCATAACAGTTGATTATTGAGTTGATTTGTGAAATACATTTGTAAGTATATATATTTTTTTCAATTAAATATTTTTTCTGTGTTAGTGAAGGTTAAGTATCTAGTTTGTCTTCAAAGATCACGTTACTGGAATGTGAATAGGCCTATGCCTTGTTTTAAAGCTGTTCGAATTGTTTTCTACATTAAATAAATTTGGTTTCACTATTACGTTTCAGTCAGTTTTATGGTGGAGCGCCCCACTCTCTGATACTGCGATATAATTGGTTAGTTACGAAAAGCGATACGGAATGTGAGACAGGAAATAAGACATGCCCTATTTCTACGGACAGGAAATATTCGCGAATAAATTTGAAACAAGATGAAGCGAGTGTACGTTTAATTTTCCTCAACCACTGGACCGCAGATTATCAAAGATTCAGAGAAATATTCTGGACGATCAACAAACATATCCATAAATAAGGAGCGGCTCTCGTGTTACTACATCTGGTGTTAAATTGACTACTCACAGAGAAAATTGCTACTACCACTCAATTTAGTGAATATAGTAATGCGCCATCTTGTTCAGGAGGTATAGATGTGCCCACGACACGGTCGTAGAAGAACAGGTCTGGACACTCGCCTGGATATTTGACACCCTTGTTGTTTGGCTGTAGTTCACCAAGTTACCGATAATATTGTGTTTTATTGGCGCTGATGTTACGGCGGTCGGACTAAACTCCGCCCACTTCCTTTCCATTAAGATAAACAATTTATCAAAACGTATTTTTTATCAATTTATGAAATACTTTCTTCGTTCACAAATTTAAAAAAAAGTCTCCAGCAATCTTTATTTGCTTTATAAATTTAACAATGAAAAAAAGTGGACGGAGTTTGAGTCCGACCGCCCGGAAAACAGCGCCAAAAAGTACGACATTCTCGGTAACTTGACGAACTACAGCCAAGCAACAAGGGGGTCAAGCAAAATACATTGTTAGATAGGCGAGTGTCCAGACCTGTTCTTCTACGATCGTGGCCCACGAGACGTTATAACAAGTTGGCGCAAAATTCTTTTCGCCAAAAATCAGTGAGTCTAATAATAGCCAATGAAAATAACGGGAAGGTTCTATATTTTGCAGTCCAATGAAATTTAGCCTACAGGTCGTTGAACCCACGAAAACTTAGTATCCCGTTTAATGTAAATTAACAATTGAAGGCCTCGGTGAAAGAATGTGCATGTGACATTTGTGAACTACTGAGAAATAACAATTAGATTTCTTTAACTTAATGCTTATTGTATGATTTACAAATATATGTTACAAACATATTCCAAGGATTTAGAAGCTGAAATAAGCCTTGGAATTCTTCCCTTTTAAATCATTTGTATCGCTCTTTCTCAGTAGTTTACAAATGTGATATACCCCCAACTTACACCAAAATATTCAAGTTTGAAGTTTCAGAGTTTATATGTAAGAAAGTACAAATGTTGCTATCATTTGTATTCTTTTCCGGTACATATAGTAAAACCTATTTTATCGCACTGAACGCAAATCATGCAGCCTTCGCGGAAGACCTAGCCTACCTTGAGGACAGGATATGTGTACAGCACCAGCAATACATTTCCCTCCCGTGCAACACGTACATAAACTTGGATACGACAGAATATAAGTCAAAAGTTCCGCGACATATCTCCTGACGTTACATCGCCACGTAGCGCAGCCAGTCGATGACGCGAGTATCTTTGTCAGCGAGACCTCCAGCACTGAATTTATTTCCTTCCTGGGACACGTCGTCATGTCGACTTCCCAGTTCAGCGTTTCAAGGACTTTTTTTTGTGTAGAGGCGGTTAAATTACGTCACGAGGTTACCACAGGTAGGGAAACATCTCTGCTTGAGACGTTAGAGTTGTCAAGTATCCGACAAGTCACGAGACCGTGATTTGCTTGCCAGAGCTTTTAGACATAACCTGGGCACAGAATATTTAGGAATACAGAAGTGAAATAACGGCGAACTCAGTCGCACACGCCAGCAAAATGGCTTCCCTGGTCAGCAATATGGTGGGAACGCCTCTTGCCAGCAGACCGCCAGACCAATAGGAAACCTGCTTGAACATGCAGGAGCTAAACATACACGGAGCTGGTATCAACAACCTCGGGTAGCTAATAAGCGGCGAAGTTTACCCGTATCAAATGAACCGCCACTTTGTGTCACGTCTGTATTATTATTTAGTCTGTGATCTAGGGATCGTGTATACCTGGTCACGTGACAGACAACTAGTTGTATAATGACTAGAGCCACGGTTTTGTGGCAATTTTTTTTTTTCGCCATTTGGTTCGAATATCTTATGTGTCGGGACAAGAAGTTTTCCCGAAAAAAAATTTTTGCCCTCTTTGTTTTAGTGCCTTACATACACGCCTGCAGCTGTTCTTCATGGTTATTGGCAGAGTGTTTTTGTACAGAGTTGTTATTTATTTGACTGTACCAATCAGTACATGGATAACTGTGACACAACATGTCTGTGATTTGTGGGTTTAACCTCCAGACGTCGTATGTTACGTCATCCAATCACTGACAAAAAAGAAGAGATACAGGTGCGCACGTAGACCTACGCTGAAACAAAGTAGAGCTGAAATATTTTCGCGACAATGTCGTGACTCCAATAACGGCAAAATACATTTGAGGACCTGATTTCCATGCCAATCTGACTCCAAAATTTAATAATTACCAAAAAAATATTTCTTTACTGTGTGTATTTATTTCTATCCGAAATAAAAACTAACCGGGGTAACAATTTTGTATTTTAATTAGTAACAAATTTAAGGTAGAAATAAGTACACACGGAAAAGACATTACTTATTATTACGTTTTGCAGTTGGTATGGTTTCAAATTCAGGTCCCCATTTAATGTAAAGTGCAGCTCTACAAATACAGCTACACGCGTTTCCCATCTAACCTGTTGGCAGCGATGATTTCTCCTCATAATTTCTTCCAGGCTGGTAATTGATGACTCTCAGTACATAAAACTCGGCACTGTTTCGCGTAACAGCCTAGTTTCAGCGCTGGTGAATGGTCACATGAGATGAGTATGGAGCTGCGCAGGAATAAATGTGCGGAAGAAATGTGGAGATTCCCGAGAAGACCCGTCGACCAACGGTATTGTCCGGTACTGTTCTAACTTGCGTAAGTCCAGGTTGACACCGCCGGGAATGGAACGTGGTTCGTCGTAGTGGGATGCGAATGCCCTATAGACAGTGAAAACGGTGTCCCCACTGGCTCTATGTCTGTCTACTGTAAGAGGTATGAAAAATTTCGTGTTATTACTTTGGAATACACTAGACTTCATGTTCCTGCGCGTCCTTGAAAACAGCCTGTGATGTTATTCGTCACTGGCCCTTAAGGCGCCCGCCTACTGGCCGTGTGTGTGTGAGTGAGGCATGGCGTCAAGGGCGATGTTGACCGGCTCATATAGTACGGTATCACCTCTACCACAAGACAAAAACGGCATGCAGTGGTATTGTAGATCACTCGTCTGACTGACACTTTCAGTGGTGACCCCATCTTTTTATTGGCGGAAAGTTTTAAGCTAACTCCATTGCATGCTCCTAGAATAGTTTCACACGAATCCCGTGAGTAGTTCCTTAAATATAACAGGTTGAAAAGGCTGTTTTTAGCCATTTTTAGGAGCTCCAAAATGATTTTTCTAATTGACGTGAGGCTTTGAAACGATTCTTGAGTCATAGTTTGGAGTGTATTTTCTTTTCCGACATAAACACATTGGGCATATGTGGAATAGTATTTGAAAAAAAAAACGTATTTACGAACACATTACAACACATTTTAAGCGCATGGTAGGCGAGGCCCTTAAGGAATGTCGTTGTTAGCTATGACGGTATACAGCGAAAATGTTTTGCGCCTTACATTCCCTTGAAAACGCTGTAGTTAATTGTAACACATATGATTGGGTGATGTACGTCTGGACACAACGTGGCTGTCTGCAGGTCAATAACACACATCAAATACTACAATAGCAGGATTCGTATAGGCTCAGTCAAATAGTACAACAGCTCCACTTCCAATGAATGAGAGATTTTGGTCACTGCTTAACATCGAGGTCTGTAGCGCTGGTGATAGGTGACATGATGTGAGTACGGAACAGCGCCGGAATGAATAGGCGGAGGAAACGGGAGATCCTCGAGAAAACCCGCCGATCAGCGGCATCGTCCGGCACGATTCCCACATGCGAAAATCCGGGGACTGATTCCGCCCGGAATCGAACCCGGATCGCCTTGGTGGGAGGCGAGAGGTCTGACCTCTCCAAGCGAAACCTTAGAGACCGGAATATTTCTCGGGGTCACTGACGTGTAGGCTAGCGTCCAAGAATATCTGTGTTCTCAAGAAGACAACAGCTGTTCATTAGCTGCTCACTGACACTGTGATATGGGACACGTTTAGGTATATTTTTATTATTGGCTCAGAGGATGTCAAAGAAGTCGAGGGCCAATTGCGAAAGCGACACTAACTTATAGTTACTGGAATTCTAGCGTGAAAGTAAAAGAAAACGCGCATTTTTCATGTCCCTACTAATATTATAATAAGCTGAACGTGCGTTCAAACTCAGCGAACCGTCAAGTTTTCCCGCGATAAATAATCGTATCTAGTTACTGTCCATATCTGACAGTTTTACCTGCAGTTCATCACACTACCGTGTAAATTGTGATCGCTGGCTAAATTCGTTCCCTGCGGCAAGCCACGACTTTGTAAGCTACTGGTAGATGTCGACGTGACGAGCAACAGTTTGCAGTCGAATCTGCAGCCAGAAAAAAACGCCAAATCTGTATGTCTTTATCTGCTGTATACAGTAAACCCGTTGAGTTGAAACAATCTTGTATCTGCTTTAAATCACGCTGGCCGAAATCCAGAGCAATTTGTCTTGTAATGCCATTCTTGTTTTGAACCAGCTAATTTGCGATAAGATATGTAGTCTTTTGTTCCTCTGTGTCGAAATATGATTAGTTATCTTTCGGCCGTTTTTTACTGTACTTCATTATTACAATGCCAGTTCTACATACTTACTGTTTTACGATTATGTAAGTAATGAACATAATAAAGGCCTACTTACTGAAACTAAGCAACTTCCACTGGAGAAAAATTCAATATCACTTCTGAGGATGAGAATAATGGCAGTGATTATACTTTTAGATAAAAGTGTTGACCATTAGAGAATTTTTCGTCATTTTTATTTGTGACTTTCTTGAACTTTTTGTTATTTTACACGTCTACCCGCGTTTTGAAACGAACTAAGGCAGTGC
>PNEQ01123359.1:25023-84829 GCA_003012365.1 Medauroidea extradentata
CACCTACTGCCAATCAGCGTGAGGCAGCTGCTCTGCTAGTCGGCAGCCAGGCCAATAAGAAACCTGTAGTAACATGCAGGAGCCAAACAGACACGGGGCTGGAGTCTACAGCCTCGGGCAGCCAATAAGCGGCCAAGTTCGCCTATATCAAACGAGCCGCCACGTCATTTCACGTCTGTATTACTATTTAGTCTGTGGCAGTGCTTTTCAAGTTGCCGTAAATAAATTGTGTGGAATTTTTGGTTTTTGTGTAACACAAATGAATAGAGACGTGACAAATTCGCGTTTTCTTTTGGGCGCAACCTATATTTCAAAAATCTGTAAATTTGTGTATATTCCACAATTGGATCTTGACTTATTTGACACCTCCTGGAGGACAATGAAGCAATAATATGGAGGCAACTAAATGTAAGTCCAATCATGTGGTATCACTATGTCAGTGAGCAGCCAAAGAACAGCTGCTCTTTGCTTGAGGACACATACATTCTTGGAAGCTAGCACACATGTCAGCGAACTCGCGAATTATTCCGGTCGCTACGAATGAAATCTAGATTTTGAAATTATTCACAGAGTGATTATGTAAGAAAATAATATATACTGTGTGATGTATCTATATTATAACGAATATTTATGAGTTTTATATACTCATGTATAGACACATGCAAAATTCGCGTTATCGTTTGGTAGCAGACTAAACTTCACTTTCCTATACATAACATAGCATAATCAGCGATTCAATTGGCCACGAACTTTTGTGTGTCGTCATATACGTGTGTTACGCCTTTACGGAGATTGGCCTCTCTACCGTGTAAGCGTTCTCCGCAGCAAGTCACAACAATATCGGCCAGAGGGAGACGTCGAACGAGCGTATAATCACTTGGAGTCTAGTCAGCTGTCAGAAAATAACGCGAATTTTGCATGTCTCTACTCGTGTATTTTTTATTTGTCCCGATAAACTTAAATCTCAAGCCAATGCGCTTAAAGGGAGTGTTAAAAAATGTTATTTTATTTTCAGATTTTGAGTCATAACTTTTATTCAAATTGTACTATCAATATATTACTTTAGACAACGCGTAGGACATATTTTAGGTAACCTGCTTGACATAAATAATATTGGAATCTTTCACTAATTGATTATGCAGTGTAATTGCAAGAAAAGTCTTCAAAGCTAAAATATAATTATTCTCTTGCAATGACAAATTAATGAAATATTCCATTATTAATGTCAAACAGCTTATCAAGAATATATCCTATGCTTTGTCGACAGAAAATCTTGGTAATGCTATTTGAATAAATGTTATGGTTCAAAAACTGAAAGTACAATAAAATTGTTTAACACTCCTTATAAGTTTCAAAAACCTATAAGCCGCTTCTGGACTGGGTTGAATGTCAGGTACACAATGACTGAAATCTGTAAATTACGAAGGTAAATTTCTTTGTGTGTTTTGCGAACAAGGTTGTTCTGAGAAACTCACGTGAGGGCTCGTTATTTTCGCCACTTTCTCACGCACACAACATGTAGTAGAGAGTGTTACGTGTGTATAAATGTGAGCTGAGATGTCAGCCTGACAACATAACTGCGAGGTTCAAACCACACACTACGTCAAGGCACACGGCTCTCAGCTGGCGTGCTGTATCTTGTTAATATAGAGATGTTTCTTCTCAGGCTATTGTCACACTCGCTGGCCTGCGTGACGGGCCGCACGTGACACTTCCTCGCCAGGAAGGGTCGCCATGGATGAAGTGGATAGTGCACAGTAGCTGGAGCCACTGAGTTTTGGTGAAAATATATTTCCGACTTATTTTTACTGTGGTAATTATTACTGAACTAAACTTTTGGTATTTTCAGAGTATCGTACATCTCTAAATACTGGCAAGTGTACCAAAAAAACTCGTACGTTTAACAGCGCGTCAATCGTTAAATAACTCGTGAATCAACTGTACGGACGTGCCGTACGCTAACCGTGGTAATAAACATATAGCGTCGTAGATTGTGTTTGCAGCGTCTGTTAAAATTATATATGTGTTAATAAAATTCTCTCATTAGATGATGCAGTGGTGAATTTATATGTGCACAACAGATAGCTAGGCTCATTCAGGCATGTTCAGAATAGTCGCTCGTTTGACGGTGCCAATGATAGCAAGGTTACCGAGACACCACACGGTTGTGATTTTCGGGTAGAACAACCAAGACGCTGAGAGTTAAAAAAAAAGACCATCATATCATTGACTATGAGGCTGAGTTACAGTACAGGTGTGCACTTAAAGAGCTGAAACTAGCTGTTGAATTTTTTTTTTCACCAAACAACACCGGCTCTACCAGTAGCATAAGACTTATTGTCAGGCCTTGACATTTTTGGGAAAATAATTTTGCCGCAGATAGTTTTAGTGTCTTACGTTCACATCTGCAGTTCTGCTTCATAGTTAGGCATTGTATGTTTTAACTTCCACGTGTCTGAAGGCTCTATCCGCAGATCACAGACGTGTGGTGTTGTAGTAACTTCATTCTGATTGGCGCAGTCAAATGAGAGACGTCATTTCACAAAGACGCGATGCCAATGACCATAGAGCAGAACTGCAGATGTGCACGTAAGGCACTTAAACAAACTGTGGAAAAATTATTTTAGCGAAAAGTTTGTGGCTCTATGTGAACGTCGCGGTAGGGCGAAGTGAAGTGAAGATATTTTGGTCAGCGCTTAATGCTGGTGAGGGCTGGGGGGGTAACATGATGTGAGTATGGAGCGGCACCGCAGTGAAGGGGTGGGGAAACTGCAGATCCCCGAGGAAACCCGAGGGCCAACGACGTCATTCGGCACGATTCCCACATGCAATAATCCGGGGACCGGCACCGGTGGGCATCGAACACGTATCGGCTTGGTGTGAGGCTAGTAGTCTAACCACTTGGCCGTCGCGGCCCCTGGTAAGGTTAATTAGTTCAGGAAGATGAGCTTCTTACTGACGAGTTTAGCAAGGGAAACTTCATGACGCTGGTAGAACTAACGTTAGATAGGCTTGGTAACGAGAGAAATAATTTGGTTGGATATTTTGGGTAGTAAATTTAACACTTAAAATTTATTTCTTATTCGATTCGCAAAATAATATAACTTATATTAATCTCCATAACCAACAACGCTGCGTTTCTGTGTTTCAATATTTCCACTGGCTAATGAGATAAGTGTGATTAATTAAAAACATGTTATATATTTTTAAGAGCTTTCAAGGACGAATTTCCAAAAATTCTAAAAATACTTTTTAGATATTTACTTGAACCTCATTTTAAGAAAAAGTCACCGCACTATCTGAAATAGTTTAGGAGAAATCACGGATTAATTAAAAACACATTTTACGGCTTTTCACCACCTTGATTTTCGAATTTCGCAAAATAGAAAAATTCGCAAATATGTATTTGTTTGGACAATATTTTGAAGTTAACAAAAATATTATAGCTTTTCCGGTTAATGAGATATCAGGGTTTCTTTGAAAACAGCATATTTCACTCATTTTCACCCCTTTAATTATTGAATTTTGAAAATTCCATTCTTAGTGGGTGCCTACGGGGCAAGGGGAAGCTTCTCTCAAAGTTTCGTGGTTCTAGGTGCAGCGGTTTGGGCTGTGCGTTGATGAGTGAGTGAGTGTGTCAGGACACTTAATTTTATATATATATACACTAGCAGTCCTCCGCGGCTTTGCACGCGAGTATTATTCGTAACTGATAATATTTACTTTAATTGAAAAACCTCTTTGTACACAAGATTGGGAATTTAGTCATCAAGTGTTAGAATGTCCAAGCGGCTAGTTGAACAAATTCTGCAGCAGGATAAGTAGCTATAGCTGTCCCTGCCACTAACAGCGACTTCGCCTGGGCCTTATTTATAGCCCTGCCAATTTGACGTTGTGGGGTAGTTACAGACACCTAAGGTAAGAGGTTAATCGAATGAAATATCATCTTATTTACCCTGTGCACAACCATTGGTAACGGTGCCCTCAATTATATATTTTCAAAATATTCACGTTAACTTTATTGCCATTACAAATTTTCAGTGGGTAAAAATTTCGCGGAAACGTATTTGGTGTTCCAAACTTGAGATTAGTGAGATGATATATCGTCGGTTTACTGCCAAAAGTATCCAAGTCAAAATGAGATAAAATGATAAAAATGCTAGAAATATGTATATGTTATTCACGAACAATTGCCCAAGTTTAAAATCTATTCGTCGTTCCGTACTGTCATGTCACAGTATAGTAACATACCACATTTTTGTTAATATCTACAATTGAATAGTGATTTTAAACAAAATAACATTTATGACTTAATCACTTTTGGCAGTATACCGACGATGTGTAAGCTAATGTAGACGAACCGAAGTGGAAAGCGAACTGCAATTTTACCCCTTTTAAACGACTACATGTAAATTGCACTAATTCGATCTGCCTTTTAGTTTTTGAGTGTGAGAATTGAACGTTCGCACGCAGCTTTTAACGGAATTCGAGCCCGGAACCTCCCGAAATATAGACCTGAGTAACAAACAACTGCGTCACGTAATGTTGAAATAATTCATGAAAATAAAATTTAATTTTAAAAAATAAAATATTTATGTACTGGGCTTATAGAGGTTGCACAACACCACGTCTCGATAGGTTACCGTAGAGTGAAACTCCTGTATAGGTTATTTCTCGCTGCTCGTTCCCGCTTTTTGGATCGTCTGCCTTGAATGTTGACAAACTTAGTTTTATTCTTAATAATCACGTTATCTTATAAAGTAAAAAAATTACATATAATATTTTTAATACTTACGTAAGCATCACTCTGACGCGAACCACACCTCAATATCGCTACTGGTTAGATAGATATCGTGGGTTGATGGAAAACAAACTTTGTGCTTTTTCACCCTTTTGGGTGTCGAATTTCGAAATGTTTTACATTCACGTCTTAGACATTTGTATAAGTATCCAATTGAAGTGTAAATCACATCGCTAGCCCGTTAAGTCGAATCAGAATCGATCAATCACTAAAAAAAAAAAACCCATATTACCCCTGCACAGTACTGATAAATCGAATTTCAAAATATCTTAAAACGCTTTTGCGATCATTTCTGTAACCATCGTCCTGAAGCAAAAATTAATTGCATATCTCGACGGGTTCGATAGATATCGAGGATTTATCTAAAACACATTCAAGGTCTTTCACCACCTACGATAGTTAATTTCGAAAAACCCTTGGATCACGTTTTAGAATACTTTATTGGTGTTTCGTGGACGTGAAAAACACAACATTAGCCCGCTGGATTCAAGATATATCGACGATTAATTTAAAACACTTTTCACCACTTTTCACCCCTTTTCACCTCCTTAGGTGGCGAATTTAAAAATTCCTGAAATTTCTTTACAGGTATTTGAGTAAGCGTCAATCTTAAACAAAAATCACGTCGCTATATAAAAATTTACAGGATCGATATATGTCGATTGTGAATCGAAAACACAATTTACCCCTTTTTTAACCGGTTTAGGGCCGAATTCGGAAAATATATTTTAATGGTACTTGGGATAATTAAAAAAGCATCAATTTAAAGCAAAGAGCACTTTGATATCTCGATTGGTTCGATAGATATGGAGGGAAAGTCGAAACCACATTTTACGTATTTTCACCCCCGTAATTAAATATTTCGAAACGTCTAGGAGTCCTGTCATAGAGATTTGTATATGTAACAAATTAAAGTAAAAATCACGACGATAGCCAATTGTGTTTCAAAGGAAGAGACGATTCATAAAAAACACATTTTGCCCCTTTTTACTGCTTGGGGGTCGAATTTCAAAAAAATCCGAAAACTGCTTTTGGGACATTTACGTAAGCAATATTTTGAAGTGAATACCAGCTCTTTATACGGAAGGATTCGATATATATTGATAGTTAATCGGAAACACATTTAAAGTCTCTTCACCCCCTTAAATGTTGAATTTCGAAAAATCCTTAAATTGGCCAATATGCATTTTTACGAGTGTCCTATTAAAGTAAAAATCACGATGGTAGGCCTTCGGGTTCGAACTGTAACGATGTTCCTTCGGAAATACATTTCACCCATTTTCACCCCCTTAGAGGTCGAATTTCGAAAATTCCCTTCTTAGTGCTCGCCTACGACCTGAGGGGAACCGCCAGAAAAAATTTTACGATTCTAGGTCCAGTGGTTTGGGCTGCAGTTTGATATGTCAGTCAGTCAGCTTTCATTTATATATATATATATATATATATATATATATATATATATATATATATATATATATATATAGATAGATAGATAGAGAGAGAGGGAGAGAGAGAGAGAGAGGGAGAGAGAGAGAGGGAGAGAGAGAGAGAGATATATATCGAGATTACAGTATGAGATGACTCTGGCCGTAGTCTCTATGTGATGTCAGCTACGTAGGCTATGTGACCGTTTTACAGGAGGTTGGTCACTCAAACATGCAACTTTTAATTATTGGTCAGATGCATTTTACCCGGCAGACCACGGCTTTTTTGCCTAAGAGGGAAGTTGGATGAGTATATAACCATTTAGAGTCTAGCCTGGTGGCAAGAAATAACGCGAATTTTCCATGTCTCTAGTTATGGGTAGAGACCAGGAAAATTCGCGGGTTCAACGATCAGCCGGCTGTACTCCGCAGTCCTGTGTACTCTCTGTCTTCAGCTACTAGTTCATTGTCTGCTGCTGCAGGGAGAGGTGTAGTGGTATCCAGTAAGAATTGTACTGCAGGTTTACTATTGGTTGAGAGTCATCAAGGACAACTTTAATTAATAATGATCTAATCACACAAGTAACTCACACTAACAATACTTCAAAGTAAAACTTGCCCTTGAATTAATCCGCGAAATTTCCGGGCCTCTAGTTATGGGGTACGGTCTAGCAGTTTACAGGCGAATCACAGACGTTCTGCCGTAACGCACCAGAATAGGCACAGACCCAGTCAAATTGAGACCAACTGTAGAACAATGTCGGAAATGAATGCATTACAGTGAAGCCTAGCAAACAGTCTAATTTTCCCGTGACAAATCATCTTTATAAATGGCATATGTCCGAACTGATTAATATGGGGTATACTAAAGTGTTCTATTTACAGTCAACAACATATAACAGCTGATAAGCCTAGGAGTTGTAGTCCCGGATCTGCGTAAACAGGAAGCCTCGGTGGAGATTGAGCTCAGTGTGTTTCCTCCGTGTAGCTTATCTGATTTGTGGAATTCCGTTCCCAGCTCTGGTCTGCGAGCTGCTCGTGCCCGACACGCACATTGGTCGAGATAATTAAGCAAGCGCACATTCCAAGATAGCACGGTTCGAAATTACTTTTAGTTGCAACATTTGAGTAAGTTAATTAATGCCTGACTCTATATGTTCAAAGAGAAGCAATGCAACTCTTATGTAGCTCACTATTAGACCGTGCCCTTGGTGTTGCGAGGACACGGTGCAATAATTAAGGGGGAGTGTTAGATAATTTTATTGTTTTATTTTGTTTTCGAGCAATAACATTTATTCGAGTTGTATAATCAAAATTTTCTCTTTGACAAGACACAGGATATGTTCTTGTTAAACTGCTTGATATAAATAATAATGTTATTTTTCATTGATTTGTCATGCAGAATCATTGCAAAAATATTTTAAAACAAAGCTTATTGCAGAAAATCGATAGTTAACACTTATCATTTAGCTCTTCCCCTTAAGGAAATCATCTGTCCTGGTGTCAAACGGTCTGTAGAGCATTAATATTTTACACACACTCAATCACCTATACAGGATGAGTCGTCAGAACAGAGTGTGTTAATTTTTCGCGTCAACAGCTTATAGAAACCGTAAGTCAGTTTTGAATTTTTCCCGTACCGTAAACTAAATTACAGTGAGACTTATACTATCCTAAAGAAATACTATAAAATTTAATATTTTAAAATGTAAAATTCACTTGATATTTAGCAAATGAGTAAGTTTCACTTGACATTTAACAAACGACATTCTGCAGAGGGTCTATAAAATTGGAAGATCAAAAACGTTTTTTTTAAATTTTACTTAAGGAAGTAAAATTTTACATCCAATTTTTCAAGATGGTTTTACGAGGGATAGTTAAATGTTTGCGTTTTCGTTTGGCAACAGGCTAGAATTCACTGGCCTATTTCACCCGAACACACCCCTTGACGATATTGGCCCCGGGCCTATGCGTGCCCGCGTGACGAGATAACGGGAATTTTACAATTGGACGATGTTATGAATAAACAGACCTAGTGATAATTGTAAGTTACGTACAAAATAATTTTCTGCTTTGAAACGGTCTTGCTAATAATATATCCTGCTGGCATGAATATTAACTGTATTAGATTATAATAGCTTTCGTAAGACTGTTTCAAATCTGAAAAACTTATAGGATGTTTTACTGATATCTAAAAAAATTGTCACTTGGTCTGTTTATGCATAACACCATCCAATTCTTATATATAACCATCTTTACTGGAAGGCCACGGCAACTCTGCCTATATACTAACACTTATTTTGTCTCACCAACGGCAGTGACTTCCCCTGATCAGTAGAGCCACGATTTTATGGCGAAAAGATTTTTGCAACAGTTGGTTTCGATGCGTCATGTGCACACCTACAGCTCTGCCACATCGTCTGTGGTTGGTTGATTTTACTCTCACTGGCCTTGGCAAATTATAGACGTACAGACTCACAATAATCATATTCTGATTGGTGCAGTCAAATGAGCAACGTGTCTGAACATAGACACGCTGCCAATAACCTTGAAACAGAACTGCCGATGTGCACGTGATTCACTGAAACAAAGTGTGGCAAAATCTTTTCGCGACAAAGTCGTGGCCCTACTGATCAGTAATTGAATATATCAACTGTCACGAGCCGTGTGATTGTACCAGCAAATCACAGACGTGTGCTGTTTCAGGAATGCTACTATAATTGGCTCAGTCAAATTATATACGGCTCTTCACATAGACACGCTGCCAATAACCATGAAGCAAAACTGCAGATGTGCACGTAAGGTACTGAAACAAACTGGGACAAAATTCTTTTCGCGAAAAAAAAGGAGTCCCTAATCATTGGTAGACAAAGTTCTTCAAGTGCGCTACACCAACTGTCGCCTAACAGCAGAAGTCCAGCCAGATGTCAGATGACAACGCGAACTATACAGGCCTGTATTATACCCAACTGTAATCGTAGAGTAGTAGTATATGTGTTCTAAACGGGATTAGCGAATTTTCGCATTCATAAAATACGCGTAAGCAGTCTCACTGACCCAGTCAAATGATGCAACGCCAATAACGACGAGAGAAAGTTTGTCACGCAGATACTATGTCGGAAAGCAGTCATGTTTTCCAGCGATAAATTACTGCTTCTACGTATTAAGATTAATTTTATTTAGTCTGGTGCCGTGAATGTATGTGCATGGCTTATTTACGATATGTCCATCATACTTAGATTGTTCTTTTGATTCGTACTGCTGATTTACGTAATTTGAGTCTGTGGAAGTTGACTCCTACAGTCCACTACACGACGCACGAAACTTTGTTCGGATATCTTAAAACGGTGTAATACCGATCGAGGCAGTACAAAGATGACATTTGGACTCGCATTCGGGAGGAGCCGGGTTCGATTCCCGTATCTGGCGATCCTCAATTCTGTTTTTAATGGTTTCTTGGAATTTCCCCGGACGACTGTTGGCATGGTTACTTAACATAGGCCATGGCCACTTCCTCTGCTAATTCATGTACTCCTGTGAAGTTGTGTGCAACCGCTTCTAATGACTCAGCTGTTAACGAAATGTAAAGTCCTGTAAAATATAAATTAAAATAAGCGTTGTAAGAGCACTTTTAACAACTTGCAGCCTGAATTTACATTTGTAGCATGTTAAAATGTACGTAGATATACTTGATTTCACTCTGGAGGTCGTTAACATTCGTGACAAAATTGAGTTATTTATAAATTATTACTATACATGGGAATCAGCGAATATTAATTGATTCCGAATTATTGAGCGTGGAAGTAAAATATATCATTATTTGTATTAAAAAAATGCTGAAACTGAAAATAAAAATTTTAAAATTTCAATAATATTTTTAAATACAAATAATTTTTATTATTTATTTTTATGAGTATGATATTGTAGCCTGCAATGTCTTTATCCGCTGTGCTTTTTTTTTAGTTTGGTATATCAGTTGGTTTTAGTGTGGTCGTTAAAAAAATGCCGAAACTAAAAATTAAAAAAAAAAAAAAAATGCAATATTTTTTTTTAAAATACAAATACTTTTTATTATTTAATTTTAAGAGCATGTCATTGTAGCCTATCAGTTTTTTTAGTGTAGTCGTCCAAACGGAAACATGCAAAATATGACTTTAACAAGCCATTACGCGAAAACTATCAGAGATAACAAAATTTCATAAGAGTCAAATTTAGTCACATTTTGTGTCTAAAATTAGAAAAAAATATCTGGTACAAATAAAAATTAAAATAATGATGATGTAAATTGCGGTAGACAGCGCCCTTAACTTCATGAAGTCGGACGTGAATCCAGTTTGTGTTTGAATGTTGAATATATGAACTTTTCTCCAAAAATAAATGAAAACTAGACATTCCATTCTCTAGGCGAACAGTAAGAAATACGACTTCTAAAGCCTCTGATTTTTTATGAAAAGCCATATACACCAATATGTTCCATAGTCTCTATCTACTATGCATATCAACAGGTCTACTTCATGGTCAGTGATTGGATGTTCTTACACTGTAAAAAAATTCCTAAAATGTTCAAGAAGTAATTAACCTAAACACAGAATGGGACCATTACCATACTTCCGCCTTGTAAATATGCAAACTTTTACACTCGTTACAATACAAGTCTGGTAACTTTAGTATACATTTGACTGTTTTATAAAACATTTTAGAAGTGCTGCCATGGATGTCTGGGAAACAATTCTACTATATCTACTTTCTTAGCTCTCCTATATGCACGTGTGGCAAATGTACGAACTATTTTTAGAGTGTATAGCTTTCAGCATCAGGGAGTTCTACCAATAAATCACAGACGTGTGGTGTCGTGGTAACATTCTGATTGGTGGAATCAAACGAGAGACAACTCTACACAATGACATGATGTAAATTATCACGAAGGAGAGCTGCAGATGTACGCGAAGGCACAGAATCAACCTCGTGAGAAATTATTTTCACCAGAATTCTGTGATTCTAACGGCTTGGAGGGGCTGCGGTGGCCTAACGGTCAGACCATTCGCCTCCTACCAAGGGGATCCGAGAATCGTGCCGGACGACGCCGTTGGTCGGAGGGTTTTCCCGGGGATTTCCCGTTTCCTCCGCCCTTTCATTCCGACGCTGCTCCATGCTCACCTCATGTCACCCTTTCACCAGCGTTAAAGACCTCGATGTTAAGCGCTGACCAAAATCTTTCACTCACTCTTAACAGTTTGGGAGGTTTGGTAGAGGTAAGAAAGAAAAGTGAAAAGGAAGGGGAGGGGGGGGAGGTAAATAGAAAAAGCACAGCCCGCGAGTGTTTGGAAGCCCAAGCCATGCTGCGTGTCGCAACGACAAACTATCGCGCGTGCCGAGGAGCAGGGCCAAGTTGTATGAGTCGTGATCAACCGTCTTTGCATTGACGTCATAGTTCTGGCCGTCGTGGCAAGAGAGAGAAGCAGCTGAGAGAGAGAATGAACCAGCTGACATATGTATGTTACGTCTGTGCCTACCAAGCTTCAAACCGAAGTGTTGAAACTGGGACTCGGTGTTTAAGGAAAATAACATCTTAACAGATCAATTTTAAAAATACAACATTCGAAACATTTTTTTTTCCCTTAGAGATGGCGAGAAATCGCGATAATTGTTTCTGTTAGCGTATTGTCTATCAGTAGGGGCCCCTGTTTTTTTCTAAAATAATTTTGCCCTAGTTTGTTTCCGTTCCGTACGTGCACATCTTCAATTCTGCTTCGTGGTCGGTGATTGGATATTTTAATTCTTACGTGCCTTGGGATTCTACCGGCAAATCACATACAGTGTGGTGTTGCAGGGACGTTATTGTAATTGGCTCAGCCAAATGAGATACGGCTCTTCACACAGACACACTGCCAATAACCATGAAGCAGAATTGCAGATGTGCACGTAAGGCTCTGAAACAAACTAGGGCAAAATAATTTTTGCGAAAAACAAGGGTTCCTCTCTATTAACGTAACGTTGTGCGTCTTGTATCGTTGGACGATAGTTATGTGGCACGGTGTAGTTGTTCTCTGACGAATTACAGGCCCAGTCAAATAGAGGCTTACCAGTAACGACAGAAAAGCGTCGGAAACTAGTACATTACATTTAAGCTTAGAAAACAATCTCAGCTTTACCCGCGATTAATCACCATACCTAATTAATCTGTATGAAAGTTTGTGAGAAACGCTCTTTTGCTAAGACATATCCTAAAACAAAGACATTTGATTATTTACTCCGGGGCTTGGGAACGCACGTGAACTAAGGTCGACTAGTGATACCTTACCACTTACCTCTTCGCCTTTCTTGATTCTCAGTCTATTCGTTTGTTCTGTACAAATTTTGCAATCGATTATTAACTAACTATCTGATGAGCTACAGACTTGAAACTTTAAACAATGCTCAGAACTGGATGCCAATTAAATATAAGGGGGAAAAATTTTTGTTAAAAAAATAATTGTTTGATTCAAATAATTTAAATTTTTTTAATACTCCTAATTACACTAACCACCCGATGAACTACTGACTTCATTCTTTAAACATAAATCAGAGCTGATTATGAAATTTCACACACACAACTAAAATTCAGATAATAACAAATGTAACCGATTAAAACCAAAATAAAGAGGGCCGCATTAAATATATGGTTGACAACTCACCTCTATAAATATTCAGTGGTGACATTATTATATAACGAAATATTAAAGATAAATGTGTATTGTACTCGCGTATACTCTTTAAAAGGTTCTGCAGCAAGGTTTTCATGCTTAAAAAGCACAGCAAAAACACTAATTTTCGCCCTTTGCCCGCTAGAAAATATGCTTTAATGAGTAATGCTGAACCTAAAATAGGCATACGCACGAGTTACGTTCTTTAAATGGCACTCCTAAGCCGAGATCACCTATGCGCGTTGAGCAGTTTTCGAAAAATCTAGTAACGTACGAAGCTCTGGACACAGCTTGGCACTCTGGTAAGGTAGTCACCTTAATGTTTTCCGTCGAAGACCCACCTTAATAATAAGACTACACATGGTATCTAGTTCAAGCCTTGTATTAAAGGTTGATATGAGTACGATCAAATTAACCTCGAAGTCCTTTTTACAACGAGGCAGCCGACTGCATTTTGGACTGGTATTGTCCAGCCTCAGACATCGGGATCTTTCATTTCCGTCGGCGTCGGCCCAGCGGCAATGGAGGCGCGCTCCTGCAGTTGTTTACGAAGCGTCGAAGCGGCCGCCGACACGTCCAGATAACACGTCTCTGCCGCACAATGTCTTCGCCTAGGCAGAGGACACGTTGCGCAAAGTCGAGCCAGAGAGTGTGTTAGGGGTGGGGGTGTTTATCCATGTCGACACCAGGGACTCCTCCCCCCTCAACCCTTGGTCATCACCCGGCGGGAGACGCGTCCAGCCACAGTTACGCAAAGACGGCCCTCCGTGGTCGGCACGTCGCTCGCCCCAGGGTCGCCGTCGTTCGTGCCTCTCCGCAACGACGCTACGCAGGTAGGTTCGTCGACAGCGAGGTCATTATAGATGAAACCAGTTGAGTTAGGTTGGAAGCTGCCATGGCCCGCGTCGAGGAACTGTATCCAAGAATTCTCTCTTTGAAGGATTTCTGACAACCTGACCTTGAATCGAACTGTGGTCATTTCGACCCTGAGTCGGATCCGTTATCACGAGCGCCACCTTTCTCAAGGCGTACCGAGAGGTCGTGAAATTACGTGCTGACACGGGCGAATCTCGCCATGTATCGACTGCCCGAAGTTTGTTGATTCTATCCCCGTGTCTATTTGGCTCCTGCACGTTACAAGTTTCCTATTGGCCTGTCTGCTGGCTAGCAGGGCAACCACCTTGCGCTGATTGGCGGTAGGAGTTTCGTTCATGTTGACAGCCAGGGAAGCTATTTTGCTGATGTGTGGATTGAGTTTGTCCTCCTGCCGGCTATTTCGCTTCTGTACTCCTCAGTACTCTGTGGCGAAGCAGTGGAGGTTAGTGAGATGCCGCATGGTAGAGCTGTAGGTTCTCAGAACTGTACACTCACATAATGAATGTGCTGTAGATCAGTGACTAGATACTTGAAAATATCGTGTTATTATTTGTGCAAAATACTATAATCCATTGACGTATGCTTACCCGAGTACAATCCGTGATGTAATAGGCTCTGGACTTTGGTATATATGTGTGTGCCAGCATTTCAGGATAGTGGGTATTTCATAATTAAATTGTGTTAAGGCGGAGTTACAATAATCCGTCGCTTCAGTCAGTTGTCAGTCCGTCCGTACTGGTCCACACGTCGACGGTCCGTCTACAAAGCTAGCGATTTAGAACAATCTGTCATCCGTCCGTCGTTATTCCTTCCATATGCGATGCTACAAAGCACGAATAGAAAACTTCTGTGGGACGTAAAAAAATTCCCCTCAACAGTTAACTTATTTTTTACCGATTTATTTATTAGTCTATGGCTGCTAGTACGTGCAACATATATTTTTCATGAAACATAAATTTTGCGACCATAATATTTACTAATAAAATTATTTGCGTTTTAATTTGAGTAATCATTATGTAAATAAAACAATTTGTCTTAGTGTTTTAATGTTTTCAGTATGCCATTATTATCTTAGTCGTATTTTAAAACCATGAATTCGCAGTAATAAGCAAGAAAAAATATAAAATAAAACTAACCTCACAGCCCTCTTTTGAAATGAAACCTTTGAAACGATCGCCTCCATCTTTAGAAGGCTGTTCTTTCATCCGTCGCCCGTCAAAAGTTAAAGCTTGCCAAGCTTTCAACGAACGGACGGATGGAAATATTGGAAGCCTCTGATTGGTCGAAGGTCACGTGACTGACGGACGGACGGTCGACTGACGGGCGAGACGGATAATTGTAACTCTGGCTTTATGCAGAAGGCATCCGAACCACAAACGTAAAGAACAGACACAACAAAACAGCCTCCAGTAGCTAAACAACCAACGTCAAACAGAGGTAGGGTATTTGAAAATGAGCTATATTAATTAACAAAATAACAAACAATATTTTCGTAACAAGTGTTTATGTCTAGGGACCCCTGATTTTCGCGAAAAGAATTTTGCCCCACTTTTTTTCAGTGACTTACGTGCACATATGCAGTTCTGCTTCATAATCTGTGATTAGACGTCTTAGCTCTGACACAGAATATTTAGGAATACAGAAGTGAAATAGTCGGTAGGCCAGCGAACTCAGTCACACACGCCAGCAAAATGGCTTCCCTGGCCAGCAACATGGCGGAAACACCTACTGCCAATTAGCGCGAGGCAGCTGCTCTGATAATCGGCAGCCAGGCCGATAGGAAACCTGCAGTAACATGCAGGAACCAAACATACACGGGGCTGGCATCAACAGTCTCGGGCAGCCAATAAGCGGCGAAGTTCGCCAATATCAAACAAGCCGCCACGTCATTTCACGTCTGTATTACTATTTAGTCTGTGGCTCTGACGTGTCTGGGAGTTTTACAGGCAATTTACAGACTCGTGAAGTTGTAGTAACGTTAGTGTGATTGGCAAAGTCAAAAGAGAAACATCACTTCACATATACATGCTGCCAATAACCATGAAGTAGAATTGAAGACGTGTACGTAAGTCACTGAAACAAACAGGGGAAAAATTTTTTTGCGAATATCAGGGGTTCCTATGTTATGCTTTATCAATAGGGCCAGGTAGTTTTCGCGAAAAGATTTTTGCCCCACTTTGTTTCAGTGTCTTACGTGCACACCTGCAGCTCAACTTCATGATTATTGACAGAGTGTGTTTGTGCAGAGTCGTTATTCATTAGACTGAGCCAATCAGTACACGGATAAATGCCACACATTACGTCTGCGATTTGCGGGTTTAACCTCCACACGCTGGGTGTTACGGCATCCAATCACTGACCACATAGCAGAGATGCAGGTGCGCACGTAAGACACTGAAACAAAGTGCTGCAAAATTCTTTTCGCGAAAATTACCGGGCCCTATTTATCAATCGTAATATGGTGTCTTTCTGCGTCTCACTATTCAATTGACGTTACATAACTACTTGACAAAGTTCTTCAGGCACGCTGCACGTAATGTTAGCCATCAGCAGAAGTCGGATGAACACACAGTAACTTGCAGTCTAGTCTGTTGTCAGATAATAACGCGACAATTGCACGTCCCTTCCAATTACAAAGGAAAATCTACCGGCTACTGAAACTTAAGAGTGCATGGTAGATAAATTAACGCTGAAAACATCAATTGATTCCTACGCTTTTTTCGAAGCCAATATGGATAAAATACTCAATGACAATCCTAGATAATTGTATTTGCCAACTTTATGAGTAAATGTTTATCGAAAATTAATAATTCGTTACGCGTGATCTCTTGCGCCGCAGTTAAATGCATGAGGTTCCGGCGTCAAAGATTGTGCCTCAGAAGTTCGTAACACTGGAAACAATTTAGTTTAAAACGTTGGCTAAAACTATTGTCTAGGATTGCTATTGTTTAATTTTCGCAAATTGGCTTCAAGAAACCTACAGTTATATATTAATGCCTTTAGCGTTGAATTATGTACCACGCCCTCTTAAGTGAACATTCAGTAATAAGCGGTACCTGCAGCTCAACTAGTCAGTGGTTGTACCGTCTGCTAGTGGACAACCCTGTACAGCTCTGACAGCGGCTGCTCTAGCTAGGTTTTTATCTGGAGCGCGAAAGAACGCGGCTCTTTCCGAACCTCCCAACTTTTGCTTCCTTTTGCCAGAGGCGTGTATGATTGAGCTTGAAAACGGGACACTATGCCACAGAATAGTTAGGAATACAGAAGTGAAATAGGCTTCCCTGGCCAGCAACGTGGCGGAAACGTCTACTGCCAATCAGCGTGAGGCAGCTGCCCTGATAGCGCTGCTAGACCAATAGCAAACCTGCTTGAACATGCAGGATCCAAACAGACACGGGGCTGGTGTATGTTTGTTAGCTAGGACCATTTATGGTTTCCTTGGCTTGTCTCTCTCGTAAATTTTGCTGCTCATTTTCTCGTGCATTGTTCCTTAATACAACTGCGAGTTTTCTGCGATTCGACTATATTTTCTGGCAATGGCGTTCATCCAACAAAACCTTTTAGTCTGCAAAATTTCATTATTTATTTACAAGATTATGAAAACTAAATATCTATAAAACAATCATAAAATAATTTGTATTAAAACTCACATTCTATCATCTTATTAATAGTTAGAGATGGTGGTTTATCGCGGGAAAATTTGACTGTTTGCTGGTTTTCAACGTACGTTCAGCTTACAAGAAGATGACTGGTTTTAGCTTAGACTGGTAGCTGTTACCCTTTTTAACTGAAACAATAAGAATCCCGATATTGTAATATGTGATGCATGTTATTGGTCTGCAGACAGCTGCATTGTGTAAGAAGTATATCACATAATCGTATGTGTTGCAAGAAACTACACCGTTTTAAAGACTATGTTGGCACAAAACATTTTCGCGATATACCATCATCTCTATTAATAGTGTATGTAAGTCATTAAAATTTCAAAATATAATTTTTAGTGAATATTGTTACATATTTTCGTGATACTTTAGCAAGTAGTAATGCAAGAAGAAAATCAAGAAATGACAACACAATTAAAATAATTTATCAGAGATATTATGAGAATTTTTCTTTTAGTTTCTCTAAAACATTTCGGAATTGTTCAAATTAAAATTAAAACGTCTTTCAGCTCTTAATAATTGTGAAATGACATGAATACAAAATTAAACATTTTTATGCAACTTCATGACGTGATTTGCTTGTAGAATCACTTTAAATTTTATGATAGTAGTCTATTCATAGTAAAACTAGCGAAATGAGGGTGATAATTAAATTGCCAAATTAGGTAAGTTCTGTGGACGCGAATTTCACATAACTTTAAGAAACAATTGAGCTGAAATGAAACATTGTGTTTAAAAGTGTTTTAAAATCAATATGCCGTAACGGTTGACATTGAAATGTTTGTAATTGTGTTAAAAATAAAAAACAAAGGAGACTTAAATTAATTTTCAGTTCATTTCGCAGTTTTATCAGTATTCGCTAACGAAAAGTCTCATAACCACACGTCACGGAATGCCCTAAAAATTAATTATAATAATAAACATTCATTATTTAGTGTGCTGGAGATTTCTTTAAATAAACTCTACTTCTTAATACAAGGATAACCGCATTAATAAGAGCATTTAAATTTTTTTTCAACCACTTAACCTTTCAAATACCACAGTAAGTTTGTTTCATCATGTGTTGCAATTAAGTAATATCCTGATGCATGCTCTATTTGTTCTCCAACTAGTGAAGTGCATCTTAGGTGCCGGATATTTGCTGGAGTATTTACGATACCCATAAACTGTAAATAGTGGTAGAAAAATTTGCGAGTTCTATAACTTGCATGTTAGACTCCACTAACCTGTCTATTCTCAAGCCCCGACAATTTGTTTATTACCGAGTTCACGGGAAAAAAAATTGTGGCAGTTACAAAATATATTTCGGGTATTCATCATGCAAAATTTATTTTTTGGTCACTACACAAACATTTTGCTGACACTGCTAAAATATTGTGGTCGTCAAAATTTTTTTTTGTGCTTACTAAAAAAATTTGCAGGGAAGACTTCCTAAACAATTTTTTTATTGTACTCAACGGCACAGCAAGTAATGAACGACTAGACGGGGCTTTAGTGAATATAGGTCAGTGAATTATAGCATGCATGTCATTGAACCAACAAAATCTCTCAATCTCTCTCTCTTTCTCTCTCTCTCTCTCTCTCTCTCTCTCTCTCTCTATATATATATATATATATATATATACACACACACACACACACACACACACACACACACACACACACACACACACACACGTAACGCACCGAATTTCTCGGGCTAAGATCGTGCTCTGTGGACTTCACTGACAATAAACTTACTTCCTGTGCAATAATACATTCACGAGCGTGGACTCAGGAAAGGAATTAGTCAACCTGAAACTCTACATGGTTGCAGGAAAAAAAATTGTCACTCTGACGTCCTGATCTTGTGAAGTTGGAGGGATGAAAGGTAACTGAAAGTGAACGACGTATTATGCGCACTGATGCGTCAAGCTGCAGTATCGGAACAGCTTTCATACCGCGGAGAGTGTGTGAATGTAACGGAACTCTACATTGGCAGAGGAGCTTCTCGTTCCTTCACCTTTGCTCTTCGGATCATAAAGGAAACTGCAACCTGTCATCCGCACATCCGAATTAAATGCTGGAAAATACCCTTGGTTCACTGATGCCACAGTCCTCTGCCTGGAAGTTATCGGGTATATCATTTTTCTCAGGACAAATTTTTTAACCACGAGAACGTTTATATCTGCAGGGGTTACAAGTTATCAAGTTGGTGAGTAGAACTGTATCTGTGTAGTTCTTTTTAAATCAGATTTTACGTCTCGTCGACAGCTACGTCATTAAAGACGGTTACACAGAACTCTATACAAGTTCAAGAACTAGGAAAGTAGTCGCCCATGACTAGAGCCAGTGATTTTTGGTGAAAAGAATTCTGCAACAACTTGTTTCAGTGCCTTACGTGCACATATGCAACTCTGGTTAGTGGATATTAACAGAATATAATAGGGCAGAGACGTGGCTCATTTGACTGCACCAACCAGAACTATGTTACCGCGACACAACACGTCCGTGATTTGCGGGTATGACCCCGAGACGCAAAAAAAAAAAAAAAAAAAAAAAAACCAATCACCGACCGTGAATCAGAGAAACAGGTGTTCACATAAGGCATTGAAACAAACTGTTGCATAATTATTTTCACCAAAAATCACTGGCTCTAGCCATGACCTTACTTAAGAGTGCGTGTAGATAAATAAACGCTGAAAATATTAATTGATTTTACGCTTTTTTCGAAGCCAATGTGGATAAAATACTCTATGACAATCCTAGGTAATAGTACTTTCCAACTTTATGAGTAAATGTTTATCCAGAATTACTAATTCGATACGCGTGATCTCTTGCGCCGCAGTTAAATGCACGATGTTCCGGCGTCAGAGATTGTGCTTCAGAAGTTCGTAACACTGGAAACAAGTTTGCTGAAAACGTTCGCTAAAACTATTGTCTATTGTTTAATTTTCGCAACAAGAAACCTACAGTTATAGATTATAGCTTTCAGCGTGTAATTATGTACTTCGCCCTCTTAAGGAACTATCCTAGCACGTGGAGTGATTTCGGAAAACCATGAAAAACCGAAGCCCGACATGGCTTACATGTCTGCAGAACAATCGCAGGTGTTAAGTGTTAAAACCGCATCTGTAATACAGGCCTGTGGCTTATCGTTAGAGATGGTGACATTTCGCGAATTCAATGACCTGCATGTTAGAATAAAATATCCTTTGCATTCTCAAGCCCCGTCTATTCGTTCATTGTCTGCTGTTCCACTGAGTAGCAGCTAGTGGACTAATGGTCGGGACTTGAGTATGCTTATGATATTTGATTCTAACATGCAGGTATTGAATTCGCGAAATGTCACCATCTATACTTATCGTACATACAGCAAGCAGTGGAACAAATATTCATACATACTGAATGTACTTAAATAATTAGGGACACCTGTCATTCGCTACAATATTTATTCATCAACTTGTTTCGGTGTCTTATATGCACATTGGCAGCTCTGCTTCATGGTCGGTGATTGGACGTTTTTAACTCTCAATGACTTAGTGTTCTGCCCGCCAATCACAGACGTGCGATGTCCCAGTATTCATGTTCTAATTGACTCAGCCAATTAAGTGATGCCTCTACACAAAGACAAATTGCCAATAGTCACGAAGCAGAGATGCAAAGTTGTGCAAAAAACTTTTTCCTGAAAACAAGCGGCCCCTTTGTATAGTACAATTATAAAATAACTCATAATAATTATTATTTATAATATTTTTATGAATGCCTAATTGTTAAGATGAATTAAGGTGCTTAAATGTCAAAACACGAAAATACGTAGTTCCAATGTTTACAATGAAGGCTAGGAAGAATATATTGCCAGTGTGTGTAGTTGTGCTAGAGGATGTGTTGTTGTGTTGCAGGGCGCATGGCGAACAGACTGGCGGAGCTGCCCCCAGTGGGGGTGGTGGCCGCCCCAGTCAGGGTGACAGTGCATTACCGCCCTCAGCAGGCCGCCGCCCCTAGAAGGCCTGTAGCCCGCTACACTCGCAGCATCTCCGACCAGCTGGACCGCGTCGCAGGTACCCACACTGCCCTCAATATCATTATAAATAGCGACCATCTGATTATAGAACAAGTTCACGAACCGATTTTAGAACAAGCTTGATTTCAAACGCATGTACATCTGAGAGTTGGTAACATCACCCTGAATAACTCTGAGCCAAAGAAAACTAGAGAGAAAACAAGGCTGAAATCCCGTGCTATCAGTTATTGGATAAAAACTTGCTACTCAATGGAGCAGTTTTGTATCCTGTATTCTGTTGTCTTGAATCACGTTGCTCAGCTGAACAGATGAGCTGACTATATTATTGGCACAGGCAGCATGTATTCACGTCGAACACGGAAGGAACTAAGTTGCTTCTGGGGAAGTGAGTTTGAGTTTTTCTCTCATAGCCACCTCACAAATCTACCTGCAGCTAACGAAACAATCCACTTTTTACACGTGTTTACTTTTTAAACATCATTTTAAACAATAAATACCAATAAAATAACCTATATTTAAAACATTAACATTGTTCACTTGAATTTAATCAAAATGCTTATTATTTTATTTTATCGAAATTAAGATGCGGAATTTTAAATTGCTTAATCGAATTCTGCACACCTAAAACTTTAAAAATAAAATTTCTAGTGGCCAGATGTTTTCGCGAAAAGAATTTTTGCATCGCTTTGTTTCAATGCCTTTTGTGAACGTCTGCAGCTTTGATTTGTGGTTATTTGCAACGTGTCTTTGTGTAGAGGCATAATTTATTAAGCTGCACCAATCACAACACGGTTACTGTGGCACCACACGTCTGTGATTGGCAGGTAGAACCCCAAGACTCTGAGAGTTAAAAACATAAACGTATTGACCATGAAGCAGAGCTGCAGATGTGAATGTACTGGTCATGCGAGCTAGGAAAGGTCCTGGCGACGCGCAGAGGGGAAATTTCCTTCTCCTCCTGCCCATAGCCAGCGGAGTTGTGCGCATCTGCTGATTGGTTGTAGCTGCTAATGGAACACTCAAGCCTCCGTCATTCCCCTCTCACTGGCTGGGAGGGGAAATATGGGGCGGGTAGCTGCGCAGTAGACACCATTTCACGTCCACTGCGCCACTCTCTCAAAACCTTTCCTAGACTGCGAGACCAGTAAGGCATTGATTCAAGTTGGAGTAACAATCTTTTTGCGAAAACTAACAGTCCCTAAGACATCTCTAAATGTTTATTTAAACCCGTTTTGAGACTTTGTCCACCATTTTGAAAAATGGCCGCCATATCGAGCGCCAATTGATATTTTTGGGGTTTCTATTTTAAATAACATACACTGACATAATGTAAATGTGTACGAAATGGCTCCTTTTATCATAACTTGCTGGATATTTATGTATAGAGAACTCAGTTGCTTACCTCTCGTGATAAAACTTTCTGGTCGCGTGACTGAAAAATAATGGGCTATTTCTAATAGGTTACTTATCGTAAGCACCTTTAGAGGCGTTTTTGTTTACCTACATAACCTTTAAAACATCATGCTACTTAGAACTCAGTTACTTACTAAAAATAGTGTGACGAACAAACGAAAACATTTATAGTATGAGACAGGGTGCGGTGTGTTAATTTTGTGGGGATATAGCATATAAAATATTTGTATGTAAAGTATGCTGTTAGAATAATGCTCCATTGAAAATCGTCTTAAAATATATCTATTTACACAAAAATCAGTTACGTGGTCTTTCATTGTTTAAACACTTGTCACAGTTTCATTGATTAATTTTATTTAGATTTTTTTGTATTTTAAAAAAAATTAATATCAAGGTGGAACATCACAACTGGATTTTAATTTTTGAGTTTTGTGTGATTTGGTTGTTTAGAAACTCATATTGAAATGTAAACTAAAAATCACGCTCTTGAAAAATACATGTAGGTTATTTGCTATAAAAGTCATAAATTCATAATATCTGTAAAATATTGATAACGCAATATGAATATTTTCTCGTATTTTCAGTGTCAACAGATAATGCAACTGTACTAATTGGCTACTAACACCGAAGACAATTGCATAATATAAAAGTGCTGTAGTAATTTTAGTTATTTTAATGATGATATTGTTATGACTTATAATTGGAAACTTCAACAGCAGGACAAGACGCCAACTTAATGTCTATTTCAAGGGTATTATTATTCATTACTCCTGCTGTATTCACTTTGAGAGAAAATTTAAAATACATAATTGACTTACTTTTATATGTATTAACGACGCATAAATTGTACTCTTCACCTTAATTTACTCAATGTACGTATAAGTGTGATTTTGGTGACACGGGAAAAAGGTTATTTCAGCTTTCTTGTATAGTTTGTAAGATATAAAATCGAATTCATACAAAAAAATTCAATTTTTTTAAAGGCTGTATCGCGTATAAGCATCCTATCCGTGTAATTAAGATCAAAGGACTTTAAATGCAGTTATATAATTGCGTATTTTACCTCACGCGAAATTCAAAAACTCATCACTGGCGTTTAAATGAAACGGCAGTTTTAAGAGATCATAAATATGGTAATGTGACAATCTCTCTAGGGGATTATTTTGGTGTTTCCCAACAATTTGTAATTTACTGTGGACAAAATTTTACCTTGGCAACAGCAAATTAGTTTCTATAATTCACTTACTGTTAGCGGAAGGCCAGTTATTGAGGACGTATCTGCCGTCAAAGTCCTCCTCAGTTTTTATTAAGGAAAACTAATATTCGCGGAATTTTTCAAGGGATTGAGATTTTCGATCTAGCAGCTACTGAAATTTAAAACGCCTAAATGAACAAACGTTCAACTCGTAAGTTACATTACAATTGAAAAATGTGAAATTAAGTTTTCGTTCTGTCAGTGGCATGACCTCTCGCATGCCGTGACATTTTATTGCAAATCACAGACGTGTGGTGTCGTTAGCAACCTTATTCTGATTGGTTCACTCAAATGAGTAACGTATTTCCACAAAGACTGTCTGCGAATAACAATGATGCAGAACTGCAGGTGTGCAAGCAAGGCATTGAAACAAGTTAGTGCAGAAATTGTATTGGATAATCAGAGGTCCTTACATGTTAATCACTGAAGGGCCATATTAATAATCTATTTCGGGCGTTGCTGTGTTAAACATTTTTGACCTTAAATATACACATAGTTTCCATTTAACATCGTACTCAATAGATCCTATAATTAGGGACTGGAAAATTTCGCCAGTTCAACGTCCTGCGAGTTGGAATCCATTGTCCTCTGGATACTCAGACTATTACTATTTGTTCATTGGCTATAGCTCCACTGAGCAGCAAGCTTCACCCAGTAACTGATAGCACGGATTCTTATCCTTGTTTTCTCTCAAGTTTTGATTGGTTCAAAGTCCTTCAGAGCGATGCGATCAAATCAGATGTAAACGAAACGTACACCCGTCTGGAATCATGTTTGTTCTCAAATCACTTCGCGAAGTTTTCCAGTCGCTACCTATAATATGACGTACAAGTAACTATCAATTATAAAATGACTATGTGCCAATAACCAACAGTAATATTTTACAAAACTGTGCAATATTAACCATGTTTGAATGTTGTTTGAAACATGTAAAACATACATGAATATACTCTGAATAGTCACTAAAGGTTAAACAGATAGCGGAAGTAGCCTACATGATCTAGCTGTACATAAAAAAGTAACCAGTGATGGAATGGTGCTTACTTAACCTTGAATAGTCTATAAGGCTGTTCGTTTACAACTAAGACCCTTAAAATTTGCGTTTTCTTTTGGGTGCAAGCTATATTTCAAACATATGCAAATTTGTGTCCATTCCACAATGGGTTCTTGACTTATTTAACACCTCGTGAAGGACAATGAACCAATGATATGGAGGCAACTAATTGCAAGTCCAATCATGTGGCATCACTATGTCAGCTAGCAGCCAATGAACAGCTGCTCTTTGCTTGAGGACACAGACATTCTTGGAAGCTAGCATACATGTCAGTGAACCCGCGAATATTTCCCGTCTCTCTTTATACCTAGAGATGCGGTATTTTTGTGAATTAATTTTTAAGAAAATGTTATATTTTGAACTTATATTCATGTGAGTTACTTTCGTGATTTGACCACTGTTTCTCAGACTCGTCATTGAGGAATATGAACTAACACAAACCCTGCATGAAAACACTCGCTGCCATAACAGCCAGTGAACGTAGAGGCACGAGTATTTCGCGTATTCATCTGGTAGTAGCGTAGACTTCATAGACCTATACAAGCACTGGCCATAGTCGAATGTCCGTTGGCTTCTAAAGGTACCAGTGGGTAGTACGTGATGTCCCTACGAATCATTTCCTTATTTATTACTGGTTTGCAGTCGTCAAAAGGTATGTCAAAACAGTCTTCGTCCTATCTCAGAAGTAATTGTGAAGTATACATTGTTGAAGTAATAATCGTGCAAATAAAATTACCTAAGGACTGAGTATACACAAGCCGGCAGGTAGTTGAACCCATCAAATTTCTGGGTCTCTACCTATGTGTGCGAGTTACTTCCTTGATTGGATCATTGTTTATGAAACTCGACTGTGCTAAATGTGCACCAATAACAAACACTCACTGACTTCCACGCTACCTTGTTAGACACACTGACTGGTGTAGTATCCAGTAAACAAGCAGATGATGACAAGGTGTACATATGACTGAAGAGTCCAGCCAGCAGATCGTTGAACCCGCGAAATTCCCTCGTCTTTATTTATTACGATGAGTTGCAATACTGTTATTGTATTCTCTTTATTCATATCTGTGTAGCGAACACACATACACGCACACAGGACCGCACATTCAGTCCGGCCAACCAGCCGATTTTCCCTCGCCGACCGAGGCTTACCAGATCACTCCGGGCGGTCAGTAAGTAAACCAAACCCTCGCTATTCATAACCGACCCGCTGACGTATCCCTCCTGCACTCTTCCGTATCCAGGCCAAATACCGCAAGCGGTGAAAGATTAACTACTTCAGCGAATACTGTACACGGATATAAACACACGCCTGTAGGAAACATTTCCGTGTTCATACCCTTCCATGACTGCTACTGTGCGTTGCTGTTTGGAATAAATGGACATATAAAAGTCTTCCTAAAACTGGAAATAATGATTTCAGGACTTAATGCGCTGAAGTAGGTTGGCTTCAGAAGGCTGTTGAAGTCTATTCTGTTGGATTTGTGAGTGGGATTTTCCTTCGTCTCATTACTGAGACATTTCCCCATGCTTGTTTCAAAGGCCTGTAAACTCCGATATCAAGGGGCTGTAAAATATGGGTGGTGTGGGTGGGAATGTAAAGACATAAACTTCACTCTCTTTTGCCAATGAAATTACACGCTCCAAAATATGCGATGCATGCGAATCCATCAGGATAACAGATCTGGAAGGTGGAATGGATGTTAAAAAAGTTTTGAAACCATTCTAAGTAAAGCTCGCTATTAACCCAATACCGTTCGTGACAGCTTTATTAAACAACCTGGAATCGCTTATTTGAGTTGATCTGTGTTGGCTCTGACACCCTTAAACATTGTCATAATTGGTATCCATTAACCACTAGCATTTACACAAGCTAGCATGGTATGGTTTTCATCCCGATTGGCATACGTTCTTGTGTGCACATATTATTATTTTTTGTCTACGGCAGTTATCACTTTCGAAAGCTTAACATGCGAAATCCTGTCTTGTCATGATTCCAAATGATTTACAACTTTGTTAGAAGCTGGTTAGAAGTTTCACTGAAGTCATCTGTGACTGACCTATTTGCCATAGAAGACATATTAAGCAGCAATGTTTCATGGCACTCTTAGTGTCGAATCATATCAAGGCTTGAAACCCTTCTACCACCATTCACCATCAACGTCTTCAGTTGTACTGAATCTGTGTTTCTTGCCAGTAGTTTCTGCAGTTTATTAAGCAAGTTTGCGAGTTTGTCTAACAGACCGAAATCCAGTTCCTGCATTTTTATTACGTAATTGCAAATGATTTGCACTGAATCAACAGCTAGAGCAAATGGTTTTCCTAGTTTGGGAATGCACTGCCCTACGTATTCTTCATCCTTAGCTCTTGTGATGAAATTCATTAGCGTGGACCAAATAACATGGATTTCTTTGGCATCCTTATGTAGAGTCTAACCATCTTCGACCAATCCTGCAGCTTTACATATATCTTCATGATTATACTGCCAATATTTTTTAGCCATCTGACACAAGCAAAACTCAACTAACTGTGATATACAGACAGTAGGGCCTAAAACATATAAACAAGTCAAATTATAATACAGTAACTTAAGCTGAGTTTTGTACAAAATTGTATTTCAGTGGAAATTTTGCGTTGGATTTTAAATTCAGGATGTGTGTAGCTTTAATTTAAAAATTATACAATTATTTTTATTGCATGTGGTAATTTCATGATATATGTAATGTATTTTCGTAATTCCGTAGTTATTTCGTGATATCTTAAATCTGCGTGTAATTACTTACAAACGGAGCTTTATAATCATTTCCTCTGTGGCTGTTATGAATTAGTCTAGCGATGTGTTTTAAAACTACATAAAAAATTATCAGATTTACTTATGTTAGACACTCAAAAATTTTAAACTCTGAATATTAAGTTCTTCATCCGTATGGCTAAGAATGTTGAGTACTCAATTTTCATGGGAAAATCTACTGCAGTAAAAATTATTTTAGTACATTTACTTTAATACCATATATTAATAGAGACTGGGAAAATTCACTTGATCACTGATATGTATGCTAGCCTCCAAGAATGTCTGTGTCCTCAAGCAAAGACCAGCTGTTCATTGGCTGCTTGCTAACATAGTGGTACCCCATGATTGGACTTGCGTGTAGTTGCCGCCATAAAATTGGCTCATTGTCCTCCAGGCGGTGTCAAATAAGTCAAGAACCAATTGTGGGATGGGGCTAAAATTTTCAGATGCTTGAAATATAGCTTGCGCCCGAAAGAAAACGCGGATTTTTCAGGTCCCTGTATATTAACAATCATTAGAGACCCGGAAATTACGCGGATTATTTCAAGGACAAGTTTTATTTTGAAGTGTTGTTAGTGTGAGTTACTTGTGTGATTAGTAGAGACCTGAAAAATTCGCGTTTTCTTTGAGGCACAAGCTGGGATTCCATTAACTGTAAGTTCGTATTACTTTAACAATTGGCCGCTGGCTTATTAGTCACGACCTTGAAGTCGGCGAGCCAATAATAAGAATGTAACTAATGCGGGCCCATTTCACTGTGTCGGCGAGCAGCTAATGAGCGGATGCTGTCTACTAGAGTACACATATATTCTTGGAGGCTAACGTAAAGGTTAGTGAACCCGCGAATTTTTCCGGTCTCTAGTGATTAGATCACTATTAATTAAAGTTGTCCTTGATGATTCTGAACGAATAGCAAACCTGCAGTACAATTCTTACTGGCTACCACTACACCTCTCACTGGAGCAGTACCCTATGAAGAAGTAGCTGAAGACAGAGTACACAGAACTGTGGAGTACAGCCGGCTGATCGTTGAACCCGCGAATTTTCGTGTCTCTAGTTATTCAATGGTTAAAGACGTGGAAATTTCGGTCAGCCAGCTGGACTCCACAGTCCTGTATACACTATGTCCTCAGCTACTTGTACATTGGCTGCTCCAGTGAGTGGCCAGTTTACATGTGGCAAGATAGTGCGGCAGTCAGTGAGTGTTTTCATGCAGGTCTGCTATTGGTTAACATTTCTCAAGGAAGAATTTCGGTAAAGTAACCCAATCGCGTAAGTAATGACCGTGCACAGAAGTTTGAAATATAACGTCTTCTAAAATTAATTCACGAAATTCCCGTGTCTCCCATAATATGGTGTATACACTGGTTCAAGTGTTTCTTAAGGTCGTATCATCTTCATGGAGAAATGTCTATGCAATTTGACAATTCGTTCGCTTTCAATTAGTGTTTAACGCTTACCTACTCTTTCCTTGAACGTTATCTTAAAGTTTAAAATGTAAGTACATTCAAACCATTTCATAAATTTCCATGAAACTTCTTTAGCTTATAATATTGTGATTTAATTCATTTTGAGATGCACATCAACGGTAATATAGCACAATTTTAATATTTTTCTGCAAAAGATGAAAAGTATTATCCTCATTTATTACGATATTTATATTTAAAAAAAAGTATGCTTCACCTCTTTTTACACTTTCCTTACACTAAAAGTAGGCAGTAAGTCATTATAGATTGTGGTTTATCGCAATAAACAGTTGACAGTCTGCAGTGTAGTGTATCATTTCCGACGCTTTTCTTTCGATACTGTTCGGTCGCTGTTTGACTAGGCCAGTGATAATTGTGGTGCTTTGCGTGGTTTGTTTGTAAACAACTAGGCCGTGCCACATAACTACCGTCCAATCATACAAGACTACATTGGCTTGGATAGTACGCTGGCAGAAAATATTCTAGCCATTGCGGCAAATCGTCGACATAGCTCGAAATTCATTTTGTAAAGGGTGAAAATACATGAAATATGATTTCGATTAATTGTCGATATGTATAGAACCCTTCGCGTTGCAGGGTTGCTTTCAAAACCATGCTTTTGTAAATACCCAGGAAGTAATGTTAGGATTTTTTGAAATTCTACTACCAAGGATTAAAGTTATGGAAATATGTATTTTGCGAATCGTCTATAAAGCTCGAATCCAATTAGCTACCGTCATAAGTTTTACTTAAAAAAAGGGATATGTGTGCAAATGTTTAAGATATGACTTAAAGACGTTTCGAAATTCGAAAATTAAGGGGGGGGGGAAACGTGAAATATGTTATCTGTAGAGTATAAAAGTATAAAATATACTGAAAATATATAAATCCGTTTGGGATCATTTGTTTGGAAGGCCTTGGATGGAGAATAGTTGTGGCGACCTGACCCCGTGAACGCGACACTGGGAAATCGTAAATCAGGCGGAACAGATAGCTCGGGTGGATGGTTCGTAAGGCAGCCACGCCGCGCCGCATGCAAATAAAGCCGTGATATAACTTCTTGGCTGGGGACAGCAGCTCCGAGGACCTGCGACCGTACGTCAAGTTTCTGTTTAGCAAGTCAGATGACGTTCTCTAGCATGTCATAAGCGAAGTGTCACCAGCTGCAGCTGCCAGGTGACTGCTCAAGTAGTTACGAGGTAAGTTTAATGCATCTTCCAACCCTGAGGTGACGGGATACAAAGGATAGGTACACGAGACAACTCGCAGGCCAAGGACAACGTCAGCCACGTTCCCCACATTAGGAAAAACGAGATTGCATTGGCTGGGAACCGAACCTGTATTTCCATGATTGGAAGCTAGTGATATCACCACGTATGCAAAAAACGGAATAGATTTTTGGTTACAAAATTAGTTACGAAAGAAACCACATATAATTAGAGACACTGGTAAATCGCGGGAAAAGTTGATTGTTTGCTAGGTTCCAACATGCTATGTATAACACTGAAGGTTTTGCACAGATATTGGCTACCGTTTATACGAAACACTGTGTCCCTCTTCAACAGACCCAATTATAACTGTACAGTTTTAACACAGAACGTGTGTGATTTCCCAGAAAACTGTTGGCACGTGTCACGATTGAGATACTACACTTTATTGAAGACTATGTTAAATATTTTCGCGATTTTCCAGTTGTTTCTACATATATTACAACGAACACCTTTGGGTTTGAACAAGAACAACCGTTTATAATTTCAGTTTTCTATAATTTAGTCGCTCTCCTGTAATCTTGGAAGTTAATCACTAGAGGTCCGTGAAGAGAGGTGCACCTTCGGAAATTTAAGAGTGGACCTGCACGCTAATAGTCCATGACAAGGAAATTTTGCGGATTTTTAAACATGTGTTATTATGTTTTCAAAAGAGTAAACAGGCAGAATGGCCGTAGTGGAAGTCAAGGAAAATATACCTTAACTGCGCCTGAAAGCCGCAAACTAAATCAATAATCTAATACATAAAAATCGTTGTGTGTATGTTTGTTCCCTATGGACTCCAAAATGGCTGGTGCGATTTTGATGAAATTTTCAGGCAGTATTCAGATTAGTCCAGCGGGTGATCCTGTGAAGTTTGGTAGCGATCAGATAAAAATTATTTTTGCTTTTTGCCAATTTTGTGTCATATTTTCCTTAAAAATTAATTAATTTAGTAATAATAATGATGATAATAATAAATATAATTAAGTAGGATCGAGACTTCGAAGTATGTAACATGTCAGTGTATAAACTTCAATTCTTGGCTGTATAATTAGTGGTACCCGTGTCGCTTGTATTAAATAAATACGTTAGATTTGAAATTCCAGTAGACTACGCGTACATTTCTTTTGCGATTGAGTCACTATTACTGAAACTCTTCCTTGAGGACTGAGAACCAATAACAGAACTGAATTACGTCACTCACTGACTCCTACCTTTTCAGACGTAGAACTGGTACAGAACGGAAATGTTCGTATCATCTAGTTTCATTCCTTTATGTTCTCATCTGCAGTTCTGCTTTACGTCCAGCAAGGGGATGTTTTTAAACTCTCAGCTTAGGGTTTGACCCGCAAATCACTGACGTGTGATGTCATGGTAGCCTAGTTCTGATTGGCGCAGTCAGATGAGATACGTCACTTCACATAGACTCGCTGCCAATAACAACTAAGCAGATATGCAGATGTGCATGTAAGACTGTGGATGCAGAAATATTTTCGCTAATATAACCGGTCGGTAACAACTGTCCACTCGCTGTAGATGTTACAGATGAACAAGTAACTGAAAACAGTCACTGTGGAGTTTTTCTGGCTGGTGGTTAAACTCACGGAATCCACGGGTCTGTAATAATAGCTGAGTATGTATTGTGAACGGGACTGCTGATGTCTGTAAACATTCTACGAATGGTTTGGGTATGTAAGAGTTTATTAATAAAAAGACCAAATAATTTAATTGGCATTTTATTCAGGGCTTAAGAGCGCAGGTGAACTGCGACATAAGCTGAGCTTGAAGCATCGGGTGAATATAATTTCTTGGGGAAATGGAGTGAGTGAGAGAAATTTCCAACATGCGAAAAATTTGTTGATTAGACCGATAGGAATAGAATTTGGGTCGATGTGGTGGAAATTGTAATTCCGGAATAATAGTAGACCCTAAGACAATCGCAGATCGGCATATCACGCAGTAACTATGAACTTCGTCAATAATAGCCTACCTCATAAATAGAGCCACCATTTTGTCGCGAAAAGATTTTTGTATCATTTGTAGAGGTACGTCAATTTCGCGGAATCATCTGGCAGCAGCCTAGACTTGTCAGTCCTATACACCCACTGGCCACAATCGATTACCTATTGGCTTATAATCGTACAAGCAGGTAGCAAACGATAGCACTTTGCATTATTTCCTTATTTACTACTGGCTTGCAGTAGTCAAAAGCGTTTCGGAACAGCCGCCTGCAAGTCACAGACAAGACAATGAAGTATACATAATTGGCGTTCAACCTGACCTGGAATGTATCTGCGAAATTTACGTACCTCTAATCATTTGTTTCGGTGTCTGAGGTGCACATCAGCAGCTTTGCTTCATGGTTGTTGGCAGCGCGCCTTTGTTCAGGAATGTTTCTCATTTGACTACACCAAGAACAAAACAATTGTGACGTCATACGTCTGTAATTTTCCAGTAGAACCCAAATACAGAAATACAGGCGAGAAATAACGTGGCGGCTCGTTTGATACTGGCGAACTTCATCGCTTATTGGTTGCCCGAGATTGTTGATACCAGCCCCGTGTATGTTTGGCTCCTGTATGTTACTGCAGGTTTCCTATTGGCCTGGCTGCCGACTAGCAGGGCAGCCGCCTAACGCTGATTGGTGGTAGGCTTTTCCGCCATGTTGCTGTCCAGCGAAGCCATTTTACTGGCGTGTGTGACTGAGTTCGTCGTCCTACCGACTGTTTAATTTCTGTAGACCTAGATATTCTGTGCCCAAGACAAGTGAAAGTTATAACATCCAGTCACTGACCATAAAGAAGAGATACAGAAGTGCACATAACGCACTGAAACAAATTGCTGCAAAAATATTTTCGCCATAAAGTTGTGGCTCTACTCAGAATTCTTTACATGTTCAACCCTTGTGGCTACTTGCCGTTCACAACTAAAGTTTAAAGACATGCAAATTTCGCTTTTTTACTAGGTGAGAGACTATAATTCACTGGCCTGTACATACCAGAGTACAATCTGAGCTTACATTGGCTACAGTCTCTATGCGATGTCATTTAATGTTGTGATCGCCTCACATGAGGTTGGCCTGTCTACGGTGAAGCTTTTAATTACTGACCAGAAGCGAACCCTAAGGTAGGCAACGACATTGTCGGCCAATGAGAGAAGTCGAACGAACATACAACCGCTTGCAATCAAAAAATATTACGAACACTGCACATCTCTGTTCATAACCAATTATCTATACGTATTTCTGTATATGTGGTTCACGATGAAGTGAGCACTTTTGTAAACTTCGCTGTCTACAATAATTCTTAAAATAAAGTATTTATTGTGACATCAGATGTGTGATTTTGAGTGTCGTACAATCTTTACTTTCATTGTTACTTACATTTTGTTACTTACACAAGAAAGGTCCATAAAAGTATAAATTATTTCGAAAGGAAAAAAGTAACTAGGTTTTAAAAAGTGCTCGCTTTATCCCGAATCACCTTTATGCAGTTTATTGCAGATCATAGAAAGCATTTTTAGGACGAAAACTTTCGTATAAAACTTTGTTTGTGAAATGTTGGAACTTAGTTATAATACAGCCTGTTATCAATATAGCGTTATTTAATATTTTATGAAGTAAATAACCTATTTTGTGTTTTATTTGTGCAACGATTTCCAAATTAAATTAGGCCTACTTTCCGAAGCTAAAAGGAAAACATATTTTTAAAAATTATTTCTGCTTACACTGGTTTATCACAAACGTTTTTGGATGCATTAGCTTGATTTCTCTTGGTACGTGCCATGCAAATTTCGTATTGTTTATGTGGAAGCATGTGTGAAGTTAGTTTTCACAGCGGTCACGTGCTAACATAGTAGTGTGTGTGGCCGTATTGTAGGTTTATTACCTTGCTCTTCCATCTAGATTTTAGTCGCCATTTGCCATTTGTATATTTCCCATCTCAGTACTATCATTGATCTCAATATCTAGTTTTTTTGTTATTTTTACTATTGATTGTGTTCTATTTAGCTTTTTTGATTTTTTGAAACATGGTTGTTTCATTATATTTTGCTCCAAAGTTATTTAAGTAACCTGTACAATTTACACATAAAGTTGTCAAGACCCGTATTTGTATATTAAAGCCCAATAAGTAATATCTCTGGTCCCTTGACTTATTAAAATTGTGGACTGTATGTGGCTTATGTAGTGCTCAGTTAATTGGGTTGTATGTTTCTTTTTCTTAGTTAATCGTTGCAGTTTGATTTATTATTACTTTTAGATTCACGACTTATTAAGTACAATTGGCGTAGTTAATGTGGTGGCCACCTTGTCTTACACTTAACCACAGTGAAAAAACAAAGTCAATACAGCGTTTAAATAAAAAACCCAGTAGTTGAATCTAAAATATATACCACAATAAATTTATGTAAAGTAACTTTTGTATTCGAATTAATCGGCGTATAATGCATCAGAATTGTCATAAATATGACGCTAAAACTGAATGTCAAGAAATGGATAAATGGTAAAAGAAAAAATGCATGTAACCGAATAACAAATGACGAGGAACATTCCTGCTACACTAGACTAGACAGAAAAAACGAGAACTAATAATATTAGACTATAATTGTCACATAAACTAACTCGCCGTTAATGCATTATTCGGAAATAGCATTAATTCCCGTTTTCGGTTTTAGACATTCTTCACATTGTGCTAACACACTAGTACACAATCTATTTAAATTATTAAATGAAATTTTACATTTAGACAGTGACTTAGGATACTTAAAGCAGTTTTTTCTGCATGTTAATGTTCGCATTAACTATTTATATTTCTGAAGACACGGTAAAGTTATAGAATGTTTAGGAATACAGAAGTGCAATGACCGGTAGGACGGCAAACTCGGTCACACTCTCCAGCAACATGGCTTCGCTGACCAGCAACGTGACCTACTGCCAATCAACGTAAGGCGGCAGCCAGGCCAATAGGGAACCTGCCGTAACATGCAGGAGCCAAACATACACGAGGCTGGTATTAAAATCTTCGGGCAGCCAATAAGCGACGAAGATCACCCGTATCACATATACCGCCAATATTTTCACGTGTGTATTGCTACATAGTCAGTGGAAAGATAATAGTTGTATTGATTTTAGGTTTCAAGACCTTGACCACCTACCTTAATGACAGTATATGTATATTTATGTGCTATATAAAACATATTGAATTTTTTTGCTAAGTATGTATATTTATTTACAATATAATACCAACAGTATGCCTGGAATTTCAAAAATTAAATTTAAGTAAACTGTTACAGAGGAAAAACTCTGTTTATGTGTGTATATATATACCAATGTGTTTACCTTAGTGAGCTTGGTTGAATTAGTCAATTCTCGTTGAAAGCGTAAACATTTAAATTTTTTACTTAAATTGACGTAAGACAGTAGACTGCATAAGATTCAGCCATATGCGGGACGTATGTTCATTCCAGTGACAACACACTTGTCTAGGTTATCCACTTTCAAAACACTTCGCGACTCGTAGTCTAAAGTAATTCTGGAGACCGGTACATCCCTGAGATGCTGAAGCTAAAAACTGAATTAATCGAAAATATTAGATCGTTTCTAAAATCATACATCAATTTCCTGGATGTTATTTTTATTCCAACGAAGACCTTCGACGACTACAGTATCGATCGTTAAGAAGTAATTCCACTAGAATAATTTTGAATATGGAACTCTTTCGCCATCAGATTTTACTGCGTGTGAGCACATTTGTCTTTACAGTTGTGTTAATAACCAGTGTGTAGTAATAAGCAAATTGCTTGCCTTGTGCTGGTAGTCAAAAAACTCACCATTCTAGAGAAATCGACAAGCGTGTTTGAGAAGTAAACTATCAAAACTATACATGTCCAGAAATATTCGAAAATGAGTTACATATACTTTATGTGTAATGTTGGTGAGTTACATGCGATGTAGTAATCAGGCGAAAAATTGTATTTTCATTCCAAACCAGGCATGTCCAACCTACTGAAACGGTTTATTCTATACAAGGAACAACTACTGCTATCTCATGGAAGGCGTTTGGATACGAAATGCTGCCTCCAAGAAGTGTAAAACCTTTAAAGCCAGACATATCCATAATTCTTCTTCGGAACTAAATATTGCCATTTTTCTGTAATAACGAACGGAATGTGATACGTATTTAATTTTCTTTTCCATATTTTGAGAGTTAAAATTATTAACAATTGTAAACCTGCCGTATTTAATTTTCGTTAGTATACCAGCACATAACTTTTTTTTTCACTTTCCTGTCTGAATCTGAAAGTTTGCTTGTGGATAATCTGCGTTAAATTAAATAACTTACTATCTCGATGACCTGTGACGCCTACGAGTTAGACAACACTTAGGACAGTCGATGCGAAAGAGTAGTTGAAAACAGGGGCATAAACAGCGTGCATTTACAAGAAACCTCGACTGCAGTGCTTGTTGATCATTAATTCTTTAATAAAGACTTGAGGTCTACGCGAGTGTTTAAGGGTTCTCACAAGTAATAGTTGGTAATTTTTGTAGACATTTGTTATGAGTAAATTTATTTCATATAGTTTTCACATAAAAAAATGCTAAGGCGAAACCAACTAATTTACTCAAATTAAATAATTCACACTGAAATAACATGCCGATGTAGACTTAAAACTTTTCAGAAAATCGTAATGAAATATTTTGGTATGAACGAAAACCTACGTTAGTAAAATTTTATTTACACCCAGATTTTGTCAGAAAAGATTGCAATTTTTTGTACCTTTGTTGAAAGAAAAACACCTTAAAATCTAATTTCTGTGTGAATTTCTTTAGTTAAATTTTGAGTTTGTTTTCTTTTTCTGTACGTCTTATAACCTCCAAATTCTTACTTTGCTATCACGTCGTCAACAAACTGAACAATTGGATCTTGATATTGTTGTAAATTAAGTTATTACAATTTTGTAAGTCCAGATTTAGCAGTTTGAACAAATTAGAACACAGTCTTATAAGACACAATTCGCTAACTCACAAAATACGACATTTACTAAATAAAACTAATTGATTAGCTCCAAGTGCATGTGTATTTTTTTTAGTAATCAAGCTGTCGCATAATGCCTGCGTAAGTAAAAAATATTAATATTGGTATATTTTCATGAGTGACTGATGGCGGCCAGCGAGAACGTTTGAAACTTCTCTGTATTTTTCTTCTGGAAGATTACAGACATATGTGAAGATGTCTGGTAGAACCGTTACGACTTATCACTAGGGACCCCTGTTTTTTCGCGAATAGAATTTTGCCTGGTTTTATTTCAGTGCCTCACGTGCACATCTGCAATCCTGCTTCATGTTTATTGGAAGCGTGTCTGTGTGAACTGCCATACCTCATCTGACTGAGCCAATTACAAAAACGTTCCTGCAACACCACACGTCTGTGATTTGCCGGTAGAATCTCAAGGCTCGTGACAGTAAAATATCCAATCGCTGACCACGAAGCAGAACTGCAGATGTGCACGTAAGGCATCGAAACAAAGTGGGGCAAAATTCTTTTCGCGAAAAAACCAGGGTCCCTACTTATCACGTGTTCAGCTAGTCGCGAAAGGTGTCTCTACTGCGATACTAGCAGCGATTATGTAGGCCGAGCTCTAGTTTGTTGTTGCTTATTTACAAGTTACAGATACGTGTGTTATGATTGAGTCATTTTGACAAATATTGTTACTTTTTAACTGTGTATGTTTAGTGTCTAGAAACAGAAATAATTAACGTGTACATTTATACACCTCATGGGTAGAGCCACTATTTTATGGCGAAAATAATCTTGCAACGCCTTACGTGCACATCTGCAGCCATGTTTCATGGTTTAAACTCTAACTTATCATTAGAATATACTGAAAAAAAATCACAGAAGTGTGATGTCATAATAATCGTATTCTGATTGGTGCAGACAAATGAGAGACGTGCCCGAACAAAGACACGTTGCCAATAACCAAGAAGCACAGCTGGCCATGTGCGCGTAAGGCATTGAAACAAAGTAGAGCGAAGTACTGTTCGCCACAAACTCCAGCCTCTACCCATAGGTTTGTCTACTGGTACTTCGAGCACTGTTAACCTGAAGAGTCTATGGACATTAATCAGAGGAAAATATTAAAAATAGTTGGACGCACGAACGAGTAATCTGTGATGCAGAAATAAAAATTAATTAAATATCGTGTCGAGGTAACAGACAAGAAACTAATGGCAGCGGTTCAAGTGTAATGAGATCGGAAATTTTTCTATCCGGCTGTCTTACAACACAAAATATTCTTGCAATAAATGCATTTTTTTCTTTAATGTGAACAAATGCACGTGTACTTTGTCGCGAAGAAAATATTTGTTCGAAGAGTAAAGTAACTGCAACAAACAATTACGGTGCTATCAATTAATTTTAGTAGTAATCGTTATGGTACAGAAAGTTGTAGTTTTTAATAACAACTTTAATGCTGAAAATTTCCTTTTGTAAAAAAATAGCATTGTCAGTAAAGATAATTTTTAAAAGAACACATTTACTTAAAGTATTATAGTTTCCAAAATTTACTTACTTTAAACCTAAATTTTATGTATCGCAAGAAAACTTTTCTTTGCTGTGAAGATAAAGTTTTACTGTGCGCGCAGATCGCTTGTTAACGTATATAAGTCAGGTTTCTGGGTAACGACTTCGTAAGATCGTCTTAATGTTACGTGCTTTCACCTTTCCACATTGAACTTCTTTCTGTAGGAACTTACGTTGTATTTCGTTAACAAAGGAAGTTGAGAGAAAATATTTCTCCTTCTAGGTATTAAGGATAAGTTCAGGATCGCTCATCATGATGACGTAGTTTTAAGAAAAATGGAGAGAAGGAAAGATCTACCAACGTATTCACTCACATCGGCCAGCCCCTCCCCGCCCCCTTCTCGACCTCTCTTGCTTTTGTGCAAGAAAAGCTCTTTTGTTTGTCAAAAAAGGAAAAGGATTTCCCCTTCCTGATGAGGTAGAATAATTTTTTTCTTTGCGATTTACTTTATCCTGTGTGAGTTTGTTGGGTGCCTGACATTGCCTACCACAATCTTGAGTGGTGGAAATGCATTGTTAGGAAGAATTGTGCCAATTAGTATTATTTATAGAAGGACGAATATAGGGAATTTAAGTTCATGACCGCTTAATGTAGGATATATAGCGTGTAAGGCTTAAATAATTAATTTTAGACATAATCATTTATTACACGAAAATTTAAGTTCTTACTGGGTTTTAAAATCAGTTTAGTATGTCAGAAGGTTTTGCTAGCCGTCTCCAATGGAAGGTAACATATTCGATGTGGCAATATTGCAAACAACAGTCGCATTACCAATTCTCAGCGGTTTTGCCTATAACTGTGCCTTTCCCTGATTTTTCTGTACGTATGCCAAACCGGGATGAATCAGTGAAAGCCACACTCTAAATCTAATTTAGTGAATATTCACTTATTCACGTCGATGCATGGAGCAGTTTCAACAAACAGAATCAGTGAGAAACCACTGTGAAATTGGTGACTATTCACTGATTCCGATAAAGTGTGCCAACATTCCACAAGTTAATTAGTGAATGCCCACAAATTTTCCAGTAATTTTTCACTAATTCAATAAGTGAAAATTGTTCTTTGAAAACCACTGGGGAAAAATGTGAACATTCACTGATTCAATTGTGAGATGTTGGCACTCTTACAGGAAATCAGTGAATATTCACTAATTAAAATGTGACTATATTCACTGATTCAAATTGTTGAAACTGCTCCATCCATCAGTGTGAATCAGTGAATATTCACTAATTCAGATTTAGAGTGCATAGTCTTGGGTGAGGTTAATATGCTAGGAAGATAACTATGGTCGGGAATTTTCGTTAAAAGATTATTCCACTAACTTGTTTCAAAGCTTTATGCGCTCATCTGTAGCTCTGTTTTGTGATCATTTGGTGAATGTATGTAACTCTCAGCATTTTGTGTTCTGTCCTCTTAATTAAGCTGCGTCACCTCTTTTGTTAAAAATAGGGGCCGCGGTGACCAAGGGGTCAGACCCTCTGCCTCCCACCAAGGCGATCCGGGTTCGATTCCCGGTGGGGCCGGTCCCCGGATTTTCGCATGTGGGAATCGTGCCGGATGATGCCGCTGGTCGGCGGGTTTTCTCGGAGATCTCCTGTTTCCCCAGCCCACTCATTCCGGCGCTGCTCCATACTCACCTCATGTCACCCCTCACCAGCGCTAAAGACCTCGTTGTTAAGCGCTGATCAAAACCTCTTCACTCACTTTTGTTAAAAATATTAGTTTTTGTTTAATAAATGAAGGGCGTGGCGAAAAACCGGCAATGTTTCTAGAAACATGAAATTGTATTATTAGATGCGTATTTTTGGGTGAAGTCGGTACTGGTAGTACTTTAGTATTTTTTATTTGGTGAGAGAGAATTTTTATCTTAAAATTTAAATTAGCCTGATTATTTTATAGTTACGCGTTGAATTTTTCGAATACAGTGTACGTAATGAAAGTTGAAGTAATTAGCTATACGTCCCTATTGAAATATTTTCAACTCAATCTTGCACTTAAATCACAGATGTGCGGTGTCGTTGTAACGATATTGTGATGTACACATACCACAGCGCAAGACACAGTTTCAATAACCATGAAACAGAGTTTCATATGTGCACATAAGGCCTTGAAACAAATTGGTGCAAAAATCTTTACAGGAAAATTGCCGGACCCTAAGCATAACCATTGTCTGTAGCGCTGTCATACATAGCACGTACGCGTGAAGCTACAACTCCATTTAACACAGCCAGCTGGAATTTTAGCGACTGTAGTACCTTTGGTTTACAGAAAGAATAGTTATATAATTAACGTGCACTCTAAAAAATAGTTTGTTATTTTGCCACACGTGCGTATAGGAGCGCTAAGAAAGTAGGTATGATAGAATTGTTTCCCAGACATCCATGGTAGCACTCCTAAACTTTTGTTTTTATAAAACAGTCAAATATATACTGAAGTTACCAGACTTGTATTGTAACAAGTGTAAAAGTTTGCATATTTACAAGGCGGAAGTATGGTAAATGTACCATACTTAGAGACACTGGAAAATCGCGGGAAAAGTTGACTGTTTGCTAGGCTCCAACATACTGTATATAACACTGAATGTTTTGTATCGACATTGGCTATGGTTTATTTGAAGCGTTGTTTCTCTCTTCAACAAACCCAGTTAGAACTGTACAGCTTGAACGCACAGCGTGTGTGACCCGTCACAACACTGTTCACACTTGTCACGGTTAATATACTATAGTTTATTGGAGACTATGCTAAACATTTTCGCGATTTTCCAGTGTCTCTAACCATACTGCGTGTAGGTTAATTACTTCCTGAACATTTTAGGAAGTTATTTACAGAGCACTGTAAATATGCGGAAGTATGGTAACTGTCCAATACTGTGTTTAGGTTAAAGTTTTGCAGTTGTTACAATACAAGTCAGGTAACTTCAGTATATATTTGACTGGATGTCTGTGAAACAATTATACCATACCTAGGCCTACTTTCTAAGCGCTCCTATACAGATGTATGGAACATTTACGAACTATTTTTTTAGATTGCACCGTAGCAATCCGTGCTCGATCTTGAGTAAACAGGCGACACAGCCGTGTACGTTACTGACGCATGCAGTGTACATGGCTTCGACACCTTACCTGTTCTCAGATATTCTCGCCAAATTCCCTGGTCTCTTAGGTTGTGCATGTTAGTCCAGCTATCCAGTCACATGTGATGGTAAAGCGTTGGAGAGGTATCAGTAGGCTACCCGATATTTTGTATTAACAGAATTTGTGCAAATCAAGCATCCTAGATATTATATCATGCTTAGATATGATGGTTTATCGCGGGGATACTTTATTGCTTGCTGGATTCCAACCCACATTTAGCTTTCCAGAAGATTACTGGCGTTAGCTTGTACGTGGAGTTGTTACCTTATTTGATTAAGTCAATAAGAATCCCGATATTGTAATATTTGATGCCTGTTATTGGTCTGCAGACAGCTCACGCTGTGTCAGACTTATATCACAGAATCGTACACGTCACAATAAACACCAGCGTTTTCATCGGGGTGCTGGTACAAAATATTTCCGCGTTATAACATGTGAGTGAGTGAGTGAGAGATTTTGGTCAGTACTTAACATCGAGGACTTTAGCGCTGGTGAGGGATGACATGATGCGAGTATGGAGCAGCGCCGGAATGAAAGGGCGGGGGAAACGGGAGATCCCCGAGAAAACCCGCCGACCAGCGGCATCGTCCGGCACGGTTCCCACATGCGAAAATCCGGGGACTGACCCCGCCGGGAGTCGAATCCGGATCGCCTTGGTAGGAGGCGAGAGTTCTGACCTCTTAGCCACCGCGGCCCCGCGATATAACATCATCTCTAATCATTACGGACCTGAAAAAAAAGCTCGTTTTCTTTTGGTCGCAGGCTATATTTCAAACATCTGTAAATTTGAGTCTATTCCACAATTGGTTATTGACTTATTTGACACCTCCTGGAGGACAATGAAGCAATAATATGGAGGCAACTACATGCAAGTACAATCATGTGGTTTCACTATGTCAGCCAGCAGCCAATGAACAGCTGTTTTTGCTTGAGGATACAGACATTCCTGGAGGCTAGTATATACGTCAGTGGACACGCGAATATTTCCTCTCTCTACTAATCATGTTTTACGCACTGACAAAGCATAAAAGATAACGTCATTAATTTTCTGAAGTTCACGTTTCTTGGTCAATTTTTTAGGAATCACCGTTTCTTGTGTCACTCGCAGAAAAAATCTATCTCTTCCCGAGTGCTACAATTCTTAATTATCAAAAGCAATAGAAATGTAGAAAATACATTATCATTTAGAAATCAATATTTACACCAAGTCATGAGAAAAGGTTGATTAAAACTACTAAAATGAAAATTAGGGCAAGAAATTTATAAATCCAATTTTTTCGGTTACGTACTGACTTCCTTTGAAACGCATTTTCCCCCCCAAAAGACCTCTCAACGGTAACAGCGATTTTTTTAAAAACATTTCTCTGGAGACGATTGGAGGTGAGGCAGTTTTTATTTTTCGAGGTGTTGAGAGGCTTGGGTTGCGAGGAAATATAGAAAATAATGGAATGTGATGTTATTTCAAGTTTTCCCGGGGAGGGCAGTAGTTGCAAGGCAGCGATAGTGCTCAAACCTCGCTTATCTAGCTTAAGTGTGGAATCTTTCATATAGCTAAAAACAATTGTCTAAGTTTCACCACTCTCAAAACTCAACACATTTGTCCCCAATGAAATGTATTTTTGGTTATTGTAGTTGCCAATAACCTAGGGACCCGTGAAAATATTTTTTGACAGTTTGGCTTCAATGTCTGCTTCGAGGTCAATGATTGGCTGCTTTTAATTGTCAACGTCTTGGGGATCCACCCGCTCAAATCACACCTTGTTCAGATTGGCACAATCATATAAGTGACGTGCTGCCGATGTGCACGCAAGTCGCAATTTCGAAAATTCACCGGTTCATCCATCCGTGGTTGAAACACCGATACATACCGGTTGAGGTCATTATCAAACATCATGTTGATGATTTTTAAAAATTTCCGTTACGAATAAAGTTGGATGCATATGTTCATATTATTTAACAGTATACCGCGATAGAAATACAAACTGAACTTCGTGGTGAGTTTAATATCTTTCATCTCACATGTCACAGTTATTCAAGTTATTTCAAAAATAATTTTTTGCGAGATTATGTTTGAATTATCACCGATTGATGTTCCGGTGCACATCCACCAGATCAACCGACATTTCAGGCAGGTCGAACAGGTGGCTACATCAATTGAATCAATTGAGAGTAAAACTGTTATTTACGAACATTCGATATACAACGGTAGATGCACCGGTGAGTTTTCAAAACCACGAGAGGCGCCGCTATGGTCGAGGCGTCAGACCTCTTGCCTCCCACCAAGGCGAGCCGGGTTCGATTCCCAGCGAGGTTGGGCCCTGGATTTTCGCATGTGGGAATCGTGCCGGATGATGCCGTTGGTCGGCCAGTTTTCTTGGAGACCTCCCGTTTCCCCGCCCTTTCATTCCGGCGCCGCTCCACACTCACCTTATGTCATCACTCACCAGCGCTGAAAACTTCGATGTTAAGCGCTGACCAAAATCTCTCTCACTCAATAACGTTGAGGTATTCAAAATTTGTGCAGAAATATTTTCGTGAAAACCAGGGGTAGTTATCTGTCTATATAGACGTGATGGTGTGTGCAGGTTTCAAGTACGGAAGCACGCATGACGTCGGAGGCGGAGGGGCAGTGTCGCGACGCGTGAGGTTCGAGCTGCCGCCGACAGGAAGCAGCACGGGCGCGGTGGTGGCGCGCCAGGCGACGACCGCAGCGCCGCAGGTGGCGGGTGTGGACAGCTGGCTGCGGTCGCGCTGCGCGGACGGCGGGCCTGCCAGTAGTCGCGCGACCACCACGCCGGCAGGACCAAGTAGACCGCATCTGCACGACACGTCGCGCTATCGCAAGGGCACGCTGCCTCCGACGGAGCACGCAGCGGCCGCCCCCGGGCCCCTGGAGGCGGCGCAGGCTGCCATCCGGGCGGCGCGGGACGGCGACGAGGAGGCGCTCGCCGCCTTGCTCAGGAGGACGTCCGGACAGCCGCAGGTCGACCTCAACTGCGTCGACAGCAGCGGCAGGGTGAGTGGTCATATAACTCTTCTTTAGAGGTAATGGGAAAACTGGACTGTTTGCTAGCTTTTAACGTACGTTCAGCTAATAAAATATTACTGCCTTTTTCTTGTACGCGGAGTTGTCATCTTATTTATCTAAGCCAGTGAGAATCGCGCTATTGTAATATTTGCTGCCTGTTATTTGTCTGCAGACAACTACGTTGTGTCACAAGCATATCACCCAATCATACATGTTGCAAGAAACTGCAGTGCTTTCAAGGATTTGTTGGCACAAACATTTTTCGCGATATACCATCATTTCTACTCATCTTATGTCTCATCCTGTAAAAAGGTGGATACATGCATAGAGACCGGAAAAACTCGTGGGTTCTTCCAAGAATGTCTGTGTTATCAAGCAAAGAGCAGCTGCACATTGGCTGCTCGCTGACATATTGATACCACATGATTGGACTTGCATTTAATTGCCTCCATATTATTACTTCATTGTCCTACATGAACTGTCAAATAAGTCAAGAACCAATTGTGAAATGGACACAAATTTACACGTGTTAGAAATATAGCTTGTACCCAAAAGAAAACGCAAATTTTTCAGGTTCCCATACAAGCAATTTTTGCTTTATTGTTTGGCACCAGGCAGTTTTTTTCTGGTCTAAACCCTCCCGAATACACCCGGTTACGTTACTACACGATGTTGGTAATTTTGCAAGTTACGTCAAATTGTTGTTAGATATGATGGTTAGAGGTGATGGTTTATCGCGGGAAAACTTGACTGTTGCTGGGTTTTAACGCACGTTCAACTTAGCAAAAGATAACTGGCTTTTGCTTGTACGTGGAGCTGTTACCCTATTTGACTGAGCCCCTTCTGTTACATGTGATGTCTATTATTGGTCTGCAGACAGCCACGTTGTGTCAGACGTATATCACTCAATCGCACAAGAAACTACAGTGTTTTCAAGGATATGTTGGCACAAAAATGTTTCGTGTTGTACCACCATATCTATTGATGGTATATTGAAAAAATGTTTTGTGCCAACATACCCCTGAAAACCAATAACAGGCATCAAATATTACGATAGGAGGATTCTTGTAGGCACAGTCAAGTAGGGCAACAACTACACGTACAAGAGAAAGCCAGTAATCTCCTGGTAAGCAGAACGTGCGTTGAAAATCCAGCGAACAGTCAAATTTTCCCGCAACAAACCATCATATCTAATTATTGGATGAAATAGTCTTCCGGGCGCGCCACACAAACTTCCGACTAATATCAGAAGCCAGATGAACACACAATAACATGGAGTCAAATTTTAAGTATAACTTGTTCTCAAATGAATTCGCAAAATTTCCGTCTCTCTGTTCTTTAATTCACAAAAATACACTAAATTATGATTGCATTGTGATCGGTTTACGGCAGTTGTGATTGTTTATGTGAATTAATATTTTGCAGATTTTCTAAAAGAAGTTAGGTTTAGAATTTCCGTACTTACAATATTCTTTCATAATCGGGCGCGTATTTATCAAACTCTTCCTCAGTTCCGCTGAACCGAAATCAAGCCTGCGTGAAAACACTGGCTCCGGCACTATCTTTTTAGTTGTACAACTGGCCACTTACTGAAACAAAAGCCAATGGACAAAGCACTGCTTTTTTTGTGAAAATAATTTCGCATCAACTTGTTACATTCCCTTACTTGCTCTAAGGTTAATTCTAGTACAGGTTAGAAAGAAAATGAGTTTCCTTATGGGAAAGATTGGCACAGGGAAAATTTTCTGTCGTTGGATTTCGCTGCTATCGCAAAGGGACTAGAAAAGTACGAAACTGTAGTAAAATTTAATTATATAGAACTAAAAATGACAGAAGTCAATTAAATTAATTTTAAAATGAAAATACACCAATTTCGTGTTTTAAATTATCAACTTTATGTAACCTAAAATTAAGGAAAGCTCTGTGATCGGTCAGTTTGCACCCATTAGCAAAACCAGCCCTCAAGCGGTAAAAATTTTCCCTGTGACAAACCTCAAACTTTGATCTATCGAACCTGTAGTAGAATTAACCTTGCTTGTACATCTGCAGATTTATTTCATAGTTAGTAGCAGAGCGTGTTCGGGAAGTGACGTCTCTCATTTGACTCCGCCAATCAGAACAAAGTTACTGCAACACCACGCGTCTGTGATTTGCTGGTAGAACCCTAAGGCTCAGAAAGTTAAATAAATCAAATGACTAAAGCAAAGCCCGTAAGATATTGAAACAAGTTGATGCAAAATTCATTTCATCAAAAATAGATAGCTCTATAGGTCATTCGGGATAAAGTGAGCACTAAAAATGTAACCTTTGAAAAATATCACTAGCTGTTACTGCATATAATAAAACATGACACATAGTCCCCTTACTGCTTGTAAGGTTGGTAGCGAAGTTACGCAATATAGTTCCCTGTATTTTCCTATTTAAATTCAACAAAACTGAAACAAAATCAATCGAAATCTGTGTAATTGTATTGTATATAATAATTTGTAATTTTTTTATCGAACTGTATCGATTCATACTGACTGTACATTTTATCTTACACGCGCAAACATCAAGTGATGTGTCCAGAGGGGATAGGTATTTCCAGGCGTCAGCCGTTACGCGCGGAAAGATACGAATTATCTGAAAGTAGAACTTTAGCAGGGCTTTTCTGAGTGCTCACTTCATCCCGAACCGCCTATACCAATGGACTTGTAACTGAAGACAAGAGTTCACAGCAGCACTTTGAATTCTAGCACACATATAATTGAAGTCATGGTATTTTACTGTTAATATGCATGTTTATATATTATAAATGTATATATATATATATATATATACATATATACATATACACAACGATGGTTATATGCTGGGTTTCAACGTACGTTCAGCTTACCAGAAGATGACTGGCTTTCGCTTGTACGTACGTTGAGCCATTTTGTCTAATTGATTGAGCCAATAAAAATCCCGATATTGTAATATTCGATGTGCTTGTTGTGTCGGCGCGGCGGAGCTGAAAAGGGGTGGCGTCAGGGACGGCAACACGGTGGCGGTGGTTGGTCTGCAGACAGCAAGGTTGTGGCAGACGTGTATCGCCCAATCATATATGTTGCAGGAAACTACAATGGTTGCAAGGGTATGCTGGCACAAAACATTTTCGCTATATACCATCATATCTAACAGTATTATTTTTTTCCCAGTATAGTGTTCGTGTTCCAATGGAAGTGGCTTTAGATCTATCATTTTTAGCGTGTGGCAGTTGCGTCGCGGAGACGTGTATGCTTATTACTAGAGCCACGATTTTATGGTGAAAAGATTTTTGCAACATTTGGTTTCGATGCGTCATGTGCACGTCTACAGGTCTGCTACATCGCCCGTAATTGGATAATTTTACTCTCACTTGCCTTGGCAAATTACATACGTAAGGAGTCACAATAATCTTATTCTGATTGGTGCAGTCAAATGAGAAACATGTCTGAACATAGACACGCTGCCAATAACCATGAATAAAAGCTGCCGATGTGCACGAGAGACACTGAAAAAAAGTGGGGCAAAAATCTTTTCGCGACAAAATCGTAGCCCTAGTTATTACTCAAATAATTCATTCTCCACTTCTTACGCAACACTGGCTAGAGAGTGTACCCTGACTCTACCAGTCTAATGGGTCCACAGATATCTCTACCACGGCTTTCCCTGCATGTAATTTTTGAAGTAAGAACTGTACCGATAGGTAGAGATGACGGTTTATCGCGGGGAAACTTGATTGTATGCTAGGTTTCAGCGCAAGTTTAGCTGACCAGAAGATTACTATGTTTCACTTGTATGCGGAGCTGTTGCCCTATTTGACTGAGCCAATAAGTATATTTAATATTTGATGTCTACAGACAGCTACGTTGTGTCAGACGTACATCGCCGAATCATATGTGTTGCGATTTACTACACCGTTTTCAAGGGTATGTTGGCACAACATATTTTCGCTATATACCATGATTAGAGACATGCAAAATTCGCGTTATTTTCTGACAGCTGACTAGACTCCAATTGACTATAGGCTCGTTCGACGTCTCCCGCTGGCCGATATTGTCGTGACTTGCCGCGGAGAATGCTTACACGGTAGAGAGGCCAATCTCTGTAAAGACGTAACACACGTCAATGACAACACATAAAAGTTCGTGGCCAATTGAATCGCTGGTTATACTCTGTTATGTATAGGAAAGTGAAGATTAGTCTGTTATCAAATGATAACGCGAATTTTGCATGTCTCTAACCATGATTAAAGATGATGGTTAGAGACAGTGGTATATTGCGAAAATATTTTGTGCCAACATAGCGTCTAAAACATCGCCGGTTATTGCAGCGTGTACTATTGGGTGACATAGATATGACACAACGTAGCTCTCTGCAGACCAAAACAGGCATCAGATATCACAATAGCGGGATTATTATTGGTTCAGTCAACTATGGTAACAGCCCCACGTACAATCGAATGCCAGTACTATTCTGGTAAGCTATAACGTACGTTGGAATCCAGCAAACATTCAAGTGTTCCCGCGATAAATAAGCATCTCTAATGATGATATATTTCGAAAATGTTTTGTACCAACGTACCTTTGAAAACATTCTAGTTTCTTGCATCATGTATGGTTGGGTGATATACGTCTGACACAACGTGGCTGTCTGCAGACCAATAACAGGCATCAAATATTACAATAGCGGTAATTTTTACGTCAGTCTAATAGGGCAACAGCTCTACGTACAAGCGAAAGTCACTCATCTTTTCATTATCTGAGCGTTCGTTGAAATCCAGCAAACAGTAAAATTTTCCCGCGATAAACCATCATCTCTAACCATCATATCTAACGATAGGTTATCTTGTTATTAAGATATTGATAACATGTTTTTCAACCCCATATCATAACGATACCTCACCAGGTTTATGAGAATAGAGGATATAGGAAATATAAATGTTACTCCTTAGTGGGTGCCTACGCTGCAAGGGGAAGTCACTCTTTAAATATTCATACGTACAAATATAAATTAACTCTTCTGCTAGCTGCCACTAATATGTGTGTCTGTACTATCACAGCAGTTCCCCGTCGCCTTGCCTTACACGGGTTTCGAACCAAAGACCTCCTAACAGTTTTCCATACAACGACGTCAAGATAGGTCGTTATAATTTTTAAGAAATTAAATTTTTACGTACAGGCACTACCCAAAATGGATACGTAACAGTAGGACGGCAAAAAAATAAATAAACTTTCAAATTATTTCTCCGTTGCCATTCCAGCTTTTCGGGATTTCTTTCTTGAACATCATTCTACATCTTTCCACCCGTAAATTGTAATTAAAAGAAAACCATTAAATTTCTTACATTACGTTCCTACATTGTCCGAGTCATAAAAAATCACCATATAATTATTTATGCGAAGAAATTGCTACGAGTGTTTATCAGTACCACACAAGAACTGAACAGATTAGTTAACAAAGATATTTTTTTTTTTCAATAAAATTTAGAATTTTGTATACTTATTATAAATCATGTGTGTTGTAAGAGATCCAACCAATAATTGACATCGTATAGTGCAAGAGGCGTGTTTCTGTGTGATGTAGACTACTAGAATATGGTTAGAGACGCTAGATAATCGCAAAAATATTTAAAGTCAACGTCGTCTCTAGTAAACTGTATTATCTTTTCCCTACTTTTATTGGATGACGCAATTTGTGACACATGTGTACAGTTTTGGGACGAATCACACACACCTTCTGTGCTGGACCTGTTAAATAGAGAAACAGCACTTCAAATAAACAAAAACTGAGGGTGGTGATTCATAGCGAGAAATGTTGACTCTTCGTTAGGCGTCACTGTACCGTGTTCATTTCTGACGCTTTTCTCTTGTTACTGTTGAGTCCCTACTTGACTGGGCCAGTGACAGTTCTGGTACGCTATTATTGTACGTCTGTGATTGTCTGTCAACTGCTTAACTGTGCAACCTAACCTTCATCAACCATACACGGAGCATGTCGGTACACTGATTTGGAGAAAACGTTGACAGGAAAAGTTCTCAAGATTTTAAAAAATCAATAGCTAGGGACCTAAAAAATTCGCGTTTTCTTTTGGGCGCAAGCTATATTTCAAACATCTGTAAATTTGTGTCAATTCCACAATTGGCTCTTGACTTATTTGATACCTAACGGAGGGCATTGAACCAATAATATGGAGGCAACTAAATGCAAGTACAATCATGTGGTATCTCTGTGTCAGCGAGCAGCCAATGAGTAGCTGGTCTTAACTTGAGGACACAGATATTTTTGGAGACTATAGCATACATGTCAGTGAACCAGCAAATTATTCCCGTCTCTAAACATAGCTAAAATCGACATAAAGTCTTCACTGTTATACGCATCCAGTTGGAGCCTAGCTAACTGTCAATTTTTCCCGCTATTTTCAAGTGTCTCTATCGATGGTTAGTGGGAACACATAAACCAGTTCTTCTGATGTTCTTTAAGTGTAATATAGAGATACACATTTTTAGCGTGTCTATCTCTATATAAATGTTTGCAGTCCTCATAATGTTAACCGGGTTTGAATGCGTTCTTTGAAAATAATTCTGATAGGGTCTTTTAATTTACGGTTAATCATAGAGAGACAATTATTTTGGTAGAATAAAATTTATGCGGCAACTTGCTTCGATACTTTAGTGCACACGTGCAGCTCTGCTTCATGGTCAGTAATTGGGTGTTTTCAATTTTGACGTGTCTTTGGGTTCTACTCGCAGATCACAGACGTGTGGTGTGTGAGCAACCTTATCTTATTAGCGCAGTCAAATGAGTGACTCCTCCGTCCAAGGATGCAACCAATAACCATGAAAGAGAAATGCATCATGTGTACGGTATGTCATCGGAACAATTTGATGCAAAATTCTTTTCACAAATAATCTGTGGCGAGGCTGTTCATAAAATGTGTTTAACAAAAACGTAAGAACAGTTTTATGATTAGTGGCAGGGACAGTGTTACGTTAATAGCCACTAAACAGCTGATGCGATGACAGTCACAGTAAAACGAAGCAGCAGCGTATGCTAGAATGACACATTTATCGCGTCATAAATATCTTTATATGCGCTAAATATTATATCCGAATATTCGGCGTATTTTTAGCCTTTTTACGTCGGACAAATAAAACCTAGACTCGATATGTAGATTCGAAATTTTCGCTGGTGATGGAATACATCCTGGAGAATAATTTGAAATGATCTCCGGGGGAAAAGGTTCCATACACATAGAACATAAAGGCCCTTATTCTGCACACCGTATCAGTTCTTGAGAAGAATATGTGTAATATGTCCGTGGGCGAGGTTTACCCTCGTTGTTCGTCGCTGGCTACTTGTTCCTGTCACTTGCGTTTACTGGGCCGCCGTTTATTTTTACTCGTCCTGTATAGAGTCGTCTCGGAGCCAATGAAAACATCCCCTCGTTGTTACATGGGTGGCCTGCTTGCTGGCACGCAAACAGCCGAATGATGCTACGTAAACAAACTACAAGATCGTGAACATAAAACTGGAAGTTACTTTAAGGGGAATGGTGCACGACCGTCTTAAATTGTCAATATCTTCCATCCTAATAGGTTTTGCGAACGTGCATGGATATTTTATATATTTCGTGTTCTAAATGTTTATCTACTACCATTTTACATTGTTTGATAATGAATTACCATACTGACACACGTTGGAAGATAAGAAAGATTGTGTTATTTCTTGGGTTATTTCTTATCTTCCAACAAATGTCAGTTTATATGGAAGTAATTTACTATCAAACAATGTAAAGGGTGAAATAACCTAAAATTCAGAACAATAAATGTAGAAAATGATGACGTTTGAAACGGGGAAATCACTGCAAATGAAAAATAACAGTGGACGATTCCCCTTAAAACTGATACTAAAATCTTGAAAACGTACGTATTTCGTTCGTATTTTGATATAGTCGTGTGCTCAGTTCGCTGGGTAAGTGGTAACTCTGAGCTGCTAGTAGTACAGAATGTTAGATATTCGTCTGTAAACAACTAGCCATGTTGCCGTTGTCCAATCATTAGAGCCAATTATTTCTGGCAAAAATAAACGTGCTGCAAGCCAACTTAGTTCAATGCCTTACGTGCACGTCACCAGCCCTACTTCATGGGCTGTGATTGGATGGTTTTAACTCTCGAGCGTCTTGGAGTTCTACCGGCAAATCACAGACGTGTGGTGTCGCAGTAACCGTATTTTCATTGGCACAGTCAAATGAGCCACGCCTTTGCAATAATGAAGCAAAGCTGCCGATGTGCAATTAAGGCATTGGGACAAATATGGCGCAGAATTCTTTTTACCAAAAATCACTAGCTCTATTTCAACAAATATCGTGATATACTAGACTGCAGCTAACACAACTCAGGAAATACTCAAAACGAGATAAATTTTAAAAAAATCCCACCATGCCAGAACTAAATTAAAATCGTGTTTGGAGCCAAATAGCGGGGAAAAAAATAATTAGAAGTTTTGGGCACACATTTTTTTCAGAACTATGGCAAAAAAATATGAAGATTCATGGTCTTATTTTCAAACGAAGATAAAACAAAGATAATTTCACAGGAACTTCAGAAAAATATTTAAATATTTGTGGACATTTACGTAAGTTCAAGTAAATACTGTTATTGAAATTAAGGACGCAATATATTTGTGTACTCTTTATTAATGTTAGGTACTCATTATTAATGTTAGGATCACCGACCACAGCCTTCATATTCGCTGTATTGTAGACCAAGTAAGATAACGCCAGGAATAAGCGGCTTAGTGGTTATGCAGCTGTCAGACTGCATGGCTGCTATACAGCTGTCATACCTATGTGGAAAGATAAATCGTTACGAAACTATAGCGCAGGCGGCAAATCGTTGTTTGCAGGCAAATGTCCGAATGACACATGGCGCCACAGCTGGTGGCCAGCTTTTTTTTCTTTCGCAAAAATATTTCAGCGCATGATAATGTCCTATGTACACATCTGCAGCTCCTCTATTATAATTGGCCACGTGGTTTTGTTGTGAGACTGTTCATACATAAGGGACTAGAAATCAACAGAGTGACCTCTCACCTGGAATATTTGGACTAATCAGGGAAAATATGGCCACCTGAAAATTTCAGGGGATTTTCGGTCCACTCGAGACATTTCAGGAAATTTCCTTGCCTGACTCATTTTGGGCTTCCACAAAACTGACAGGATAGAAAGTAATGCAATTCTGAGAGCGTTATTGTATTTTTTTGTTCAAAATTTACTCGTGTAGATGTAATTACACTTTCTTGTCAGGTTAATTGTCATTCCTGCTGAATTTTGGTCAAGTGCATTGGATGGACAACACAAAAATGTTCGAAACAACTTGATATGTTTGCCATCATTAGAAAATACGTTTGATGTATTGAAAAAAAGTTGTTTCCTTGCTCGTGAAAATCTGGGGAAATTTTTGATATTTTTCTCATGATTAACTTAAGGACTTTTTTGTTGTTGTATTAAGTGGCCACCCGGAAGCACGTGCACATTACTGTAACTTCTACAGTTGGGTAAAAGTTCATACGGCTCACAGTAGAGACCGCTTAACGAATCGTATATCTACAATAAAGAAAGAAAAGAATGGTGAGCAGTACATAAAAGTTGAAACGGTTTGGCAGCAGCCAATGAGCTAATAGTTGAGGATTGCAGAATACAAATAACAGTAGAGGCTATCTCAAGGGCGTTGGATCCGTAACATTTAATTTGTTTTTATATTTGTGCCAAACACTATTCAACATCAGATAACGCGTCATTTCCCCAATTAAAGAAAAATTATGCCCCATAGTTTTTGCGTAATCGCTCACCAAAGTCGCAAATTGGCCATTGCGGTGTAGCTAAAATAAAATAAAGTATTTAACTAATTAATTCAAAATTACAGGAACTGGAAGTCAGCGTATCAATGCATTTTATGACATGTTTGACAAAGATTAGTTTTGAAAATTTCAGTAGTAGCCAAAAGTCAAAGCTATGCAAAAATGTACTCATTTTCATCCATTTTTAAAATATTCAAAAACGTATCGCTTTGTGTTTACAAAAATGTCTGAAGTAGCTTACATCATTAAGTATCAGTATGAATTATCTGTGGGGCCTATTTAGTTTTATTTGGGGAAACGACATGTTAACTGGATGTGTAAAAGTTGAACAGTGTTTGGCACAAATATAACGTTTTGAATTTTTACGGGTCCAACGTCCTTAAAGGTAATTGAACTTTATAAATATTCTTGTCCATACTGACTTAAGCGAAGCAGTCCAACATAATTAAATATACCTCTGCTTCATGGTTACCAGCAGCGTGACTTTGCACAGGCAAATCTCTCATTTGGCTGCGCCAATCAGAATAAGCCTATTGCGACACCATTTGTCTGTAATTTACTTGTAGAACCTCAAGACAAATAATAGTTAAGACACCCCATCATTACAGACCTGAATAATTCGCGTTTTCTTTCAGGCACAAAGTAAAACTCCAGCTACTGTAAGTTCGTGCTATTTTCACAATTGGTCGTTGACTTATTTGACACCGCCTTGAAGTCGATGAGCCAATAATAAAAATGAAACTAAATACAAGCCCATTTTACTGTGTCAGCGAGCAGCCAATGTACTGCTGCTGTCTGCTTGAATTCACAGATATTCTTGGAGGCTGACATGCATATCGGTGAACCCGCGATAATTCCCGTCTCTACATATCACTGACCATGAAGTAGAGCTGCAGAAATGTACGTAAAACACTGAAACAAGTGGGTGTTAAAATAAGGTCTTGTGACAAGAATGTGTTCCTCGCCTCTTGCACGCTAGAGTATCTGCCCCTGTCACTGTATATATAGCCTCCACAGAAATCTCAGACTTGTGTATAGATGTTCACACTGAAGGAAAGTGTCACCGGTTATAAATAGGCTACATCTAGACTTGTATATAAAAATTTTACAAAATATTTTTTGTCTATTTTTTAAAAATAATATTATAAAAAAATTGATATTTTATTATTTCAGATTCAAAATATTTTCAAATGATCAAAAACTTTAAATGCAGTTTTTTATTCATGTCTAGACGTTACTAAAACAATAAAAATGTTTGCAGGTAGCCCTCCATTAAGTACCACTTCTTGTGAAACACACGCACAATTCGCTGCAAAGTTTTTATCGTTGTACAAAATGAGTTACACGTAAATTGATCAACGTCATCCGTACGCGGTTATCGTAGGTCGTATAGTTTTTATCCGTTACTTCATATAAATTTTCCTAAACAAACTTCCTATGTGCTACAGTTCCCAAATTGTTTATGTTATTTACTTCCCCGGTAGTTCGTGAAAGTGTTCGACAGTTTGTATTTTTGTCCCATATTTTCCTTAAGTAGCTCGTGTTCTATCCAATACATTTATAACGATGGGCCTGAGTGTGTCTATATAGCCTGGTTTTTGTTTATGTTAACCTCAAAATGTTCATTACATTGTAACAGGAAATAGCTGACAAGAAAAAAGTACGTAATTGTGCTAGCGACTACAGAGGTCACAACCGTAACAGACAGTACGCTGTGCGTATTCGTAGAAGTATGCTAAACTATGTGTCGTGTCGACGGGCAAAACTTATTCAATCTTTATATAATGTTATTCTCTTATGAGATGACCGATCCAAGGTGATCGGAGCCAACCCTCGTAAGTTTACACATTTTTTATTTTAGCGATATTAACTTTTTACCCCTAGACGATAGCAGATACCAAAAAGTCTGTCTTTCAGTTTTGTTTAAAATCGTCTTCTCCATGTTGGCCGATTTTTCCAAGGCAGTGAATACTATGGTTGTAGCTAATTATGTAGTGAAATAAATTCTGGTTAATTGAGTTTTTAGTCGAAACCATATAATTTTTTACTTTGAAAACAAAAATGGCAAGAACCATTTTAAACAAAACAACCAGACAGATGGTTGATATCTGCTCTCGTTTAAGTTTAAAAAAATAAAATCATCGCAAATAACAGCAGAAACTAAAGAGCATGGCCTTAAGGTGGCCGCCAGGGTGGAGCAGTATTAAGCGTTCGAGGCCTAGAAGTGCGGAAGTGATATGGACCACACAGCACGTGCATCATGCCTCACACTAGCCTCTAGGAGCAAGTCAATGAACTGGTCTGCAGTCTTCTCGCCGACAACTGGCTTGTACAAGACATTCCCTATCATTGCATGGTGTAATATTAAACGTGAGGTTGTATTATATATGACTATACTTTTTGAACGATTCCGCGCCAAGGTTTTCAAATCTAAAAAAAGACCGTAAAAACACACATTTAAGCTATTTGTGGCGCTAGAAAATAGTAGTGGTGATCCTGAAATTAGTATATATGCATGTATCGTTATTTGAATGATATTCGTAAACAAAACAAACATTATTCATTTGCGATAAGGAGTTTTCGAATAATCTCGTAACGGCCGAATCTCTTACGCCGCTCGACTGGGACGGCCACCTAAACAGTGAAGTCTTGGCGCAGATGAGGTTTATAGAGGCTAACGCGGGGAAGCGCCAGAATGCCAGCGCGGAGAAAGCGAGATATGCCCGAGAAAACTCACCGACCAACGGCATTGTCCGGCACGACTTACACGTATGATAATCCGGGTCGCCTCCGCCAGGAATATAACCGAGTCACCTTGGTGGAAGGTGAACGCTTTATCTGCTGCGCCAACGTTAGCCATTATGTTGAACTTAAGGTTTGTTTACACTTGCTATTGTACATTTTTGTCATTTAATTTAATGTTAAAACTGTCACTTAATTTTTCGCCTGTCCTAAACTAAATATTCTCTTCTGAAGTCTTATAAAATTGTTATTATTTAAACTTGTAGTTTTCGAGAGAAATTTTTTTTTCTGCAGTGTACGAAGATATGAGGTATGCATGAACTATTTTTGCTTCACTTCAGTGCCTCTCGTGCATATCGGGAGCTGTGCTTCATGGTTATTGGCAGCTTGTCTTTGTTCAGACACGTCTTTCATTTACTGCACCAATCAGTGTAAGATTATTGTGACTCCGTACGTCTGTAATTTGCCAAGGCAAGCGAGAGTAAAATCATCCAATAACAGACGATGTAGCAGAGCTGCAGATGTGCACATGACGCATTGAAACCAAATGTTAGTGTTTTCGCCGTAAAATCGTGGCCCTAGTTTATGCATTGTCGTAACCTATGATATAACGTAGTTGGATACAATGTAAAATCGCGGAAATAAAGTCACAGCAGTCTCCAGAAAACTAGTACCGTTAACCTTCTGTTAATAGATGATGCAATTTGTGACATGTGTGAACAGTTCTAGGATAAACCACGCATGTTCTGTGTTACCTCTGTACGATTCTAACTGGGCCTATTGAAGAGGAAAACTGTGCTTCAAATAAATCATAACTAGAAATTGTGAAATTTCGCTTATTCGATGACCTGCATGTTAGAATCAAATATCCCATACACACTCAAGCCCTGTCTATTCGTTCATTGGCTGCTGTTCCACTGAGTAGCAGCTAGTGGACTTGAGTAAGTGAGTTATATATTATATTTTGGTCAGCGCCCAACATCGAGGTCTTCAACACTGGTGAGGGATGACATGAGGTGAGTATGGAGCAGCACCGGAATGAAGGGGCGGGGGAAACGGAAGATCCCCGAGAAAACCCGCCAACCAGAGGCATCGTCCGGCACGATTCCCACATGCGAAAGTCCGACCCCGCCGGGAATCGAACACGGATCGCCTTGGTGGGAGGCGAGATGTCTGACCCCTCGACCACCGTGGACCTGGGACTTGAGTATGCATAGGATATTGCTTATAACATGCAGGCCATTGAATTCGCGAAATTTCACCATCTCTAGATGGTCAATGTTGATACAAAACCTTCAGTGTTGTACACATACAGTTTGACGGCGATTTTCCAGTGTATGCAGTATGTAAATAACCGTCTTTTTTTGTGTGAAAAATTTTCCTGCAATAGTCTGTTACAGTGCTTCATGTACACGTCTGTAGCTCTGCTTTATCAGGATTGGATGTTTTTTTACTCTCATGTAATTTAACGTTTTGCTGCAAATCGCATACACGTGAGGTATCGCTATAACGTTATTACTGATTGGTACGGTCGTATGAGAAACGAGAAACTTATTTCCACAATGAAGCAGAACTACAGATGTGCACGTAAGTCTAATCTTCTCGCGAAAATCAGTGGTTCCTAGATTAAACAGGTTTGTGCGAAATTCTTTCCACCGAAAATCATTGGCTGTGATAACCAAGCGAATTTAGCAGGTCTCTACATTATGGGAAAACGTATAGTATTTCCCTGGAAGCAAACTACATCACTGTACATGTCCTAGATTATGATTTC
>PNEQ01123359.1:84929-107194 GCA_003012365.1 Medauroidea extradentata
AAAAAAAAAAAAAAAAAAAAAAACTGAGTCAATGTGCAATCACACGATGCACAATACTGTGGACGCGTTTTTAAAAATAATGTACCATTCGCCAGCGAAAAAATAATTTCCTTCATTTTTGCTTATTTTCACGACGAAAAACGTGGTACTTTGGGTAATTAAATCTAAAAAAAAAACCGTTCAGTATATTTCTACAAAAAATTCAGCTAGAAATTATAACATATAAGTGTCAAAACTGTGCAGCGAAATTTTGATATGAGTATTAGGTAGCAATAAAAAAAATATTTTCGAAATCACTGCAAAACTCCGTAACAAGGCCTTAAGCGCTGACCAAATTCTCTCACTCACTCATTATTTCTCTGGTTCCTTCAGACGCCAGGATGAGACGGGCCTTGATGTATGATGAGAGGGGGGGCGTCATCAACCACCCAGGGGTTGTGTTGGCGCCCGAGAAGCCGTCCAAATGTCGTTGCTAGGCCCTGCGAGAGGGCGATGGAAAATTTCGGGAGCTCGTTCGGCGACCTTGCGGCCAAACTTTCCGAACACCGCCGAGTTACAGAATAAGGTGACTCTACCCTACTTTGTGATACTAAAGCTTCGAACTTCGGTACCAATTGAAGGCCTCGGGGGATGAAACACCTAATAAAAATTATTTTAGATGAAAATTTTCCAATATGTGTTTAAACTTTACAATACTTGTAATATGTTCGTAGCATATGCAAAGCAAATCATCAAGATTCATCAAGTTGGATAAGCTTTAAATTGCTTTTTTCTCAGAAGATTACAAATGTATTATGTCCCCTTCATCCACCAAACCTTTCAATTGTTTTCTTAAATGTGTTACATTGGTCCCTTACTGCTCTCTGTTGGTAACTTTATGAACTAGGTGTACAGATATTTTCTCAATTTCGTGAAGCCCGCAAAGTAGCTTATCTCAATATTAACGGCATCCAAGCGAGGAAATATCGTAATTTTATTTTTGTATGAAATATCGTTAGCTTTGTAGACGTTACATACTTGGAAAAAAACATTTTCCTTTTACGAGAAAATTAAAAATAGCTCTGCCAGTTTTCCCACAATGGCATTGCAAAGTCAAAATTGGCATGTTTTTCGTTCTTATAAGCCGAAAAAAAACAAGCATAATGAAATGAAAAAAATCATTCTGAAACTGTATGTCATTGGCCACAGCTCAACATGTTTTAGAATTAATTACAAAATATTTTTGTAATTAGTGAAATAAATAAAATAGGCAAAAAATTAAAAATTTCAGAATTTTTTTTAATACAAAAAAAAAATGTAGTGATTTTTAAAACATGCCAAGCAGTAAGTAGCCCGTGGTGTGTATTTTCAGTGCGAATTTTTCATTTCATTATGTTAACTGGTTTTTGCTGCTTATAAGGACGAAAAACCTGCACATTTTTAAGTGCCATTATGGGAAAACTAGCTGAGCTAAATAATTTTTTGTAAGAGGAAAATAATTTCACAAGTTAAAAACATCAGGTCCCTGACAAAAAAGCAGAGATGCAGATGTGCACGCAAGACATTGAAACAAAGTGTAATGTTTTTGCTAAAACTTCTTGTCCCTAAACATAATTGATCAATACTCAGTATGATCAGAGCAATTTGTGGTGCTGTGTGCAGATATTATCACTGAATGAAATGTTCACCAAATAACTGTTTGAAAATGGTGAAATAAATATCAACTTATTCAAATAAAATATTTTATCATAACATTATGATAAAAGCTACACACATTTTGTTGACATTACGAAATATGTGGTTAATTTGGCAAAGTACGTACGCCTGAATGTAAATGTTTGATTGTTACAATGTAATAAAATGTTTGGATGTATACAACTGTACATTTTGTAGCGCCAACCAAACCTTTATGTTTGTGTATGTCGTAGTTTGCAATCGCACCTCGAGAGTTATTTGAAAAGTCTGTGATAATTGCCGTTACAGCTGTACTTGAAAATTTATTTAATGATGTTTTATTCGGGTGCCAACGATCCTGATAAAACAATTTCTATACAAAACAAAAAATAAATACGTACAATTTGTGAGGGCACATGTGCGTAAATGACATGCAGTTTACGAGGTACATATTTATTTGGACGAGTCAGTTACCAATGCTGAGGCTTGGTTGGGGTTGCTAATAGACGATCCTCAGAGTGAGAAGTCGGTGCTATCATTTTTTTTAATACCTCGTCACAACATCTATGCACAGTCAATCAAATTCTAAGTTGTACTTAAACGCGCAAACATTAAGTGACGTGTCCACAAAGGTTAGACATGTCCCGTCGTTACGAGCGGAAATATACGAATTGGCTGAAAATATAACTTTAAATGGGATTTTTAAGTGCTCACTTTATCCCGAACCCCCTACCTCAAACCTCTGGTCTTTCGTGCCCGAATCATCCGCAAACACAGACATAGTTACAGAATACGTTAGCTGTCTGCCCAACATGCTCAACAATGTCATCACTCACATCACCTTGTGTCTTCATAGTTGATTACTTGTCCTTTCCCTTAAAAAAAAAAAAAAAATAATAAAGTTCCCACTGACACATCGCACGGCAAGGAAATTTCTTGGAAACCTAATTGTCAAAGAAATTCCTTGTTGAACTATAAAGTTATGCTTGTTGAAATGTTGAAATTGTGTTCGTAAAACTACAAGGGCTAATAACCTTGTATTTGTTCATACATTAATAAAAAATAAAATGGAAAATATTGATTTTATTCTGATCAAAAAAATTTACATAATTTTTTTTATAACAGTGGAACCAATAATTTTTTTCGTGTAATTATTTTTAGAAAAATTTAGGAACGTATTAAGACTCGAATTTGCTTCCTCGAGCTCGATAAACGCGCACCTCCCCCTTCGATCACTTTGACTTACATCCATGATTCTTTTTTAATTTCATATATTCAATGTATTGTACAGTTAAATGACTATATTTTTAAGTTTTGAAGCACGTAAATATTAGGGATATTCAATTTATTCGAAGCAAACTGTATATCAGAGGATGTGACTTGCGTATAACTGAACGATTCCCGAAAACCCCACAATATTAATTGTATACTAACATTTGACTTTTTTTACGACGAAAATTTTTTGTAACTTTACAAACAAATGTGTCTACAAGGAAAATATTTTTGTTTTTACAAAGTACGTACATTTTACTGTACAAAGTACATTGAAATTGCTCTACATTTTTACAAATTTATTATTATAGTGTAGATTATGCCATGAGGATTATGTATATACACACACACACTTATATATAAACACACACATATATATACATATCTACCTACAAACATCATACACACCCCTCGTGTAGAAAAAGTAATTAGCTGTCTTCTTGGTGGCAATGCAAAGCAGGTGTTTGCAGAACATTGATATTCATTATAAACATAGTGGTGGCCGTGTAGTATCCCACGCATGCATTGTGCGCGGAGGACGTTAGGGCGACAGAGCATGCGATGCACGCATGTAGGTGGACCGTACATGCACCGGGCCACGCCCCGGGGATGTCGACACGTGCGCCAAGACGTGGCTAGGGTGGTGACGGAGGGACGCCCGGAGATATTTCCAGAGCCAGACACGTCTATTACTGTCGCGAGGCGTCGTCCGCCGCGCCGTCTCATAACACTTCTCTATTTAACTATCTCCTGCCTTGTCTTGTATGTAGGTAGTCTTTGTTCGTGTGCTGCTGCACTGATTAACAGCCAGTCTCTCTTCCACGTGCTCATTTATTGCTTTTCCTTACCTATTTCTGTTTCACCACCTACAATTACAAAGTTACTATAATGGAAACATAGCTATTGATCTTACCATTCTGTAGGCGTATAAGAAGTGCATTACGAACTCATTATTATGTCTTTTTTTTACCAAAAGTTAACAAAATTGATCATTTGTGTTAAAATTGATCTTTTGTGTCAACTATTATAAAAATACATTTTGATCATTTGTGTCAATATTAATAGTTTGTGTAAATTTTTATACAAAAAAATACATATTGATCATCTGTGTCAAAATTGATCACTTGTGTAAAATTTCATTTAAAAAAAAATACATATTGATCATATGTATAAAAATTTATTATTTGTGTGAACTTTGATGTAAAAACGTACATATTGATCATTAGTGTCAAATTAAAAAAAAAAAGATCATGAGTTCGTAGTACACTTATTATACGTCTACAGAATGGTAAAATCAATAGATATATTTCCATTATAGTTGTAGTAATTTTGTAATTGTAGGTGTTGAAACAGAACTAGGGAAGGAAATGCAATAAGTCAACATATAGGAGGGTGACTGACATTTAAGACCACGACCGCATGTTTATACTGCTTCTCTGTAGCAACGTTTATTTTAAAAACTTAAACGAGAGCAGATATCGCATATATGTTCGGCAGTGTGGCTTAAAATGGTTTTTGCCATGAAAGCAATTTTTTTTTTCAAGACAAGAAATTGTATGGTTTAGACTAAGTCAGTCAACAGAAATTTCGTTAGTTACATAACCTGCTAAAACTACAGTCAGAGACCTGGAGATGTTGCAGGTTCAACGACAAGCCGGTTAGACTCCACAGTCATATGTTCACAGTGTCTTCAACTACTTGTTCACTGGTTGTTACACCAAGAATGTGGCCAATTGTACATGTGACATAGTACTGAAGTGTTTCGTACAGCTATGTTATTGGTTCGCAGTTCCCAGGGTAGAGTTTCAGTAACAGTGGCATGTACAGGAGTTTGAAATCCATTGTCTTCTCAAATGAAGTCGCAAAATTTCCGGGCCTCTAACAATAGTATTTACTGTCTTGGAGAACCGCCATGAAAGCCATTTTAACGAAAACTGGCACACATTTTGATACCTTCGCTTGTTTAGACTTTAGAAATAATTATTACTACAACAAACTATTACTATTGGGTCTTAATTCACTACACTATTAAACAATTATTTGCAAATTTAACACACCAATGTATAGGAGTGTTAAGAAAGTAAGTGTGGTAAAATTATCTCCCAGTACACAAACGATAGTTTTCCTATGTATTCTTGGGGAACAGTTAAATTCCCTGATTTTCATGAATAGATTCTTGCACCAGCTTGTACACACCTGCAGCTATGCACTTAAAATAACTTTCTTTGCCGCAACAAAATGTTTTTGCTGTTAAGAAAAATTTTGTTTCAGTTCCCCAACTATAATGTTTCTATGGTCAAAAACAAGATTCCTTTACCGCAAACCAAATATCATCGAAAGAAAAATCTTTCTTTGTTGTGAAGAAAACGTTTTGCTGTGTGCTTCACGGATATTGACAGCAGGTCTTGATGCAGAAGTGTCTCTCGTTTTACAGTACCGATGAGAATAAGATTACCGCGACAGAAAGGGAAAAAGCTGCGAGATGAAAAGATACAGATGCAGATATGTGGGTAAAGCAATGAATGGCCGCATGTACAGGGACGGGAAAACGCGAATTCGATAACCTGTCGGACGGACTTCAATCTTCTATGGAGTGTCAAGCCTAAACTGTTTGTTAATTGTTTGCTGCCTCTGTGAGCAGCCTTTTCCGGATTTGGCATTAGTTTGATTGCAATGTTATTGTTGACCAAAGCTTTCCAAGGAGTGTCTTTATAACTTCGATCAAACAACTGTTGTTTGAGAAATGTACGTGGGTTGTAACAGATTGCGGTAAAATAAAATCGCTAATTTTTCTATTACCTATACATGTAGCTTACGACAGAATGTATACAGGGCTGTGGAGTTCAATTAGCTCTCGTTGAATCTGTGAAATTATGACATGGCAAACAGCCCTTTTTTGAGGTAAATAATATTGCACGAACCTCTTTTAATGTCTTACGTGCACATCTGCAGGTCTGTATCGTGATTATTCGTAGCGTGTATTTATAAAGCGATGTCTCTCATTTGGCTGTACCAATCAGAATAGTGTTACTACGACAACATAGTCTGGGATTTGTGGGTATAACCCAGAGACGTAGACATTTACGAACATCCCATCACTGACTATGAAACAGAGCTACAAATGTGCACATTAGATATTTAAACAAGTTGGTGCAAATTTCTTTTCAACCAAAATTAATGACTCTATCAATCAATGATTAGAGACGGCGAAGAATCGCAATAATGTGTTCTGCCAGCGTATTCTGCAAATCAGTGTAGCCTCCTGCGTCATGTATTGTTGGCTGACGGTTATGTCTAGTCTAGTTGTTTACAGACGAATCACATGACGTCCAGTAGTAGCGCACCAGAGTTATCATTGGCCAATTCAAATAGGGACTCGCCAGCAAATAGGCACATTTTCCCGCGATAAATCACCTTCTCTATAAATTATACATTTTTACGGCCTAAATGACAACGAGACATAGACATGACTGATGCTCAAAACTCTATAATAAACAGTACCTTAAAGAAATTGAAGGTAGAGTATGCAGACAGAAGAACTGAGTTTTTAAAAATTGTGAGAATCAGCCGGTTGTTAAACAGCTGCCGAAAATGTTCACATATTTACTTAGTGAGAAATTTGTGTCCTTTGTGTTCCCGTAACGTTTAAAACTCGACATGCATTTCTTTACATGCTGGCGGAGGATTCGGATCAATTGAAGAAAATTAAAATGAAGCAAGGAACGAATCAAGCGCAGTTCAGAAAAGACACAAGTGCTTTCCTTAAGCAAGGAGTTGATAATATATAAAACCACTTCCCTTCGACAAATCACTTTAGCCTAGAAATTTTCCTGTAGGTTTATATAGAGACCAGGAAAATTCCAGTGTTCGCTAATTTATACGCTATGTTTATTCGAGACAACATTAGCTGACCGACAGCTGCATACTGGGACAGTGGTGCGCCAGAACTCTGTCGCTTCTTTATAATTGGTCCCTCTATCATCCAGTAGCGTGTTGTGAACAGTCGCAAGGTGAGCTGGTGTTCGCTCAATGCTGCACAGTAACTAGCAAGTATCGTGGAGCGAGGTCAAACTCAACGTAACGCGACCACTCATGAACTAGCTGCAAGGCATACATTACACACGTGGTGTGACGTCAGTTGCACAAGTATGTGCAACTAGGAAACGGGCCAGTAGACAAGGAAGTAAGAAGGTACAGTTGAGAACAAACACTTTGCTGTACCTTCACCACACGCCACTCCTACCAACCTACTTGAGAAATGACTAGGGCTAGGAATATTTCGCGAGTTCAACGACCATCATGCTAGAATCCATTATCCTTTATATACCGAAGCCCTACCATTTGTCCATTACCTGCTACTCATTCAGACAGCAGACAATGAACAAATAGACGGGGCTTGAGTATGTATAGGATATTGTATTCTATAATGCAGGTCATTGAACTCGCGAATTTTTCCTAGCCCTAGAAATTACGTATATGATATCATATCCATCTTTAGCAGAAAGCCGCGGCCATAAATCTGGCAACACTGCAAAGAAGTGTCATTTTAACACTTTTATTTAGATCTACAACGACAAAGGCTGTCCCTGATAAGTTATTTGGTCTACACGCCGACGAATTAGGGAAATATATTGTCGTTGGAGAGCTTAAAAAAATGTTAAAATGACCCTTCTTGACAGTGTTGCCAGATTTATGGCCGTCGCCTTATACTGAAGATGGCTATGCATATAATCGTAATAATTAGTGACCTGAAAATTCTCCCTTTCTTTTGGGCTCAAGCTATATTTCAAACATCTGTACATTTGCGTCCATTCCACAATTAGCTGTTGTCTTATTTGACACCTCCTGGGGGACAATGAAGTAATAATATGGAGGCAGCTAAATGCTAGTACAATCATGTGGTATCTCTATGTCAACTAGCAGCCAATAAACAGCTGATCTTTGCTTGAGAGCACAGACATTCTTGGAGGCTAGCATACACGTCAGTCAATCCGCGAATTTTCCATGTCTCTAGTAATAACTACCTCCGGTGAATTCTTGAACGTCCTCAGGAGTGATCTGGCTGGCGTTTGTTTTCTTGACTATACACAGTAATTACAGATGTTAAATGTCGCGGCGGCTCACTTGATATGGGCGAACTTTGTCGCTTATTGGCTGCCCGAGGCTTGTTGGTACCAGCCCCGTGTCTGTATGGCTCCTGCATGTTACGGCAAGTTTCCCATTGGTCTGGCTGCTGGCTAGCAACGCCCTACGCTGATTGAAGGTAGGCGTTTATGTCGTGCCGCTGGCCAGCGAAGCCATTTTTCTGTCGTGTCTGAGTGAGTTTGCCGTCCTACCGGCACACTTCTGTATTCCTATGTGTTCTATTACCTAGCTCGGGTGCAGTCTATGGGCGGGACTTCCATGCCGTGATGGGCGTGGCAGACTCGGCCATGTATTTATCTCGGTGGTGAAACAAGCCTCGCAGCTGAGAAATTACCCGCGATGTTATCAGCGTACATCCATGCTCGCTATCGCTATCAATAACCTCCGCGGAGTTACTGAATACATGGACGTTGCCTGCTAGCAAGAAGACATGCGTAGACAGAGTGATTTATCGCGGGAAGAATGAGTAATTTGATAGGTGACCTACGGTTTTCTTTGTAAGATACGAAAAAAATTATAGTGCAAAGCGTGGAACGACGGGGAACAACGTGATACAGCCACTAAACTTAGGTAATAATAACTAGGAACCCGAATTACAAGCCATGCTAACTCCAAAATTTAAGAATTAACAAAAAATGTAATTTATTTTCTGTGTGAGTTTAATTCATTTTTAAATATGATATTAACCGGAGTAAAAATATTGCATTTTAAGTAGTAACATATATAAGATACACATAAATGCAAACGAATAAGATATTACTTTTTTTTATTGATATTTCATACATTTTGGAGTTAGCGTGGTTTCAAATTCAGGTCCGAAATTTTGCACCAACTTCTTTCAATGCCTTATATGTAGAGACGATGGCATATCGCGAAAATGTTTTGTGCCAACATACCCTTGAAAGCACTGTGTTTTCTTAAAACGTGTATGATGGGTGATGTACATCTGACACAATGTAGCTATCTGTGGACCAATGACAGGCATCAAATATTACCATAGCGGTATTCTTATTGGCTTAGTCAAATAGAACAACAGCACTAGCGAACTGTGGCGTAGCGTGGCTGTGCTCCAAGGCGTGCGATATTAGCAGCGACTATGCACTTTGAGCAGTTGTGTTGTTGCAGAGACCAAGGTGTATATATTATAAGTACCTTGCCTCTTGTACGCTACTGGCTGTGGAGTGTTCCTGACCATACAAGTCAAATGGTTCCTCAGACAACTCAGTGTTGTGTAGAGTCATTGCTGGTCACCGCACACCTTGGAACACTCCACGCGACGCCACAGCTAGCGAAAGCCAGTAATCTTCTGGTAAGATGAACGTGGGTTGAAATCTAGCAAACAAACAAGTTTTCCCGGGATAAACCATCATATCTACATATATGCACACCTGTAACTCTACTTTATGGTCAGTGATTGGCAGACGCAAGATATTGTAATATTTGATGCCTGTTATTAGTTGGCAAACAGCAACCTCGTGTACAGTCGTACATCACCCAATCATATATGTTACAAGAAACTACAGTATTTTCAAGGTTATGTTGCCATAACACATTTTTGCTTCATACCATCATCTCAACCTATGTTGCTTTATTTCTTGACAACGGCTGTTGACTCCTATTTTTTTTTGTTCAGTTTCTCGTTTCTAGTTTATTATTCCTGCTGCGGTGTTTCAGCGACATTTTCTCGCAGTATCGTACGCTCGCAAAACTGTTCAGTTTGACATTTATAATCATTCTGTTTTCTGTTTCCCAACTTCCGAGAGCAAACGCAATCATCAATAAGCAAGCAAAAGTTTCGCTGAACATTGGATCGCTGTAATCTAGTTAACGAGTTCGGTTTGCCGAGATCAAAAAGGTAATTGAAGGGTTTCTGCCTCGCCCACGGGTAACCAGGACCAAGCTAGTTGAAAGAACAGTCGTTGCGACCAACCAGTCAGTTTGTCTGCGAGAAGTTGGTAATTAAGCTTCGAGCTCCGACAGTCAAGTCAAACGGCGCAGAAAGTTAGAGCGGCCAGCCAGGCCACTGTTCGTGGTCACGCTGGTTCGACGAACAAACTCTTGTTTATTTCCCCCCGGCAAGTTCGGGGACGAAAGAAAATGACGTCCAGACGTAGGTGTCGGAAGCTGTGTGAGTTGGAGTTGTTCTTTCTCTCGTCATCCGCCGGTCGGTTTGTGTTTTCGAGGCATATATTTTTGTCAAGTTTTAAGTACAACGTCAGCAAGTGTATCGTATGTGTCATTTTCCTCGAGACTCTCATATCGTCAGCTCAGCACAAGAACTAGGCAACTTATTTTTTCTAAGTTTAGGTTATCTGCAGATGTCGACACTATCATTAAGATTGTTCCTATTGATTTGAATACATTCATAAATATTTTAATTAGGAGTATTGATGCAACACAAATTTGTATTTCTACAAGTAACTGTGTGTACGACAAAAGCAATTTTCAATATTACAATTATATATATCAAGCTACCTAGTTATCTAGTTCTTGCATTAAACCGTGGCCATCTTTAGTAGAAGGCCGGAGTCTTGAATGTGGCAACACTGCATCGGAGGCCTACTGCTTATCACTTCTTGGCCACCCTAGTCTCTGCAACGTGTATAGATGCAGATTTAGTGGCGTGTACACGTATACACTGACTAGGACAGCCAATGAGCTAACAACGGCAGCAGGCCCCCGATGCAGCGTTGACACTTTCAAGACTCCGGCCTTCTACTAAAGACGGCCATAGGCCAGTGCATTTATAGGACTGAGAAGCCTAGGTTGCTACCTGATGAATCCGCGACGTAAACGTGCGTCTGTTTATAGTATATCTGGATATGATGGTTAGAGGTACGTCAATTTCGCGGATTCATCTGGCAGCAGCCTAGACTTGTCAGTCCTATGCACCCACTGGCCACAATCGATTATATATTGGCTTATAACCGTACAAGCAGGTTGCAAGCGATAGCACTTCGCATTATTTCCTTATTTACTACTGGCTTGCAGTAGTCAAACGTGTTTCGTAACAGCCGCCAGCAAGTCACAGATATGACAATGAAGTATACATAATTGGCGTTCAACCTGACCTGGAATGTATCTGCGAAATTTGCGTACCTCTAATGATGGTATATCGCGAAAATATTTTGTGTCAACATACCCTTGTAAACGCACCACATACGATTGGGTGATGTACGTCTGACACAACGTAGCTGTCTGCAGATCAATAACAGGCATCAACTATTACAATAGTGGCATTCTTATATGTTCAGTCAAATAGGGCAACAGCTCCATGTGCAAGCGCATGTCAGTAATGTCTTGCTAAGCCAAACGTGTGTTGAAACCCTGCAAACAGTCAAGTTTTCCCGCGGTAAACCATGATCTCAAAGTATCTCTTCTTCTTTGAGTGTTCAGCCTGGGGGCTGGTTGGAACCTCGGGGAGAACACTCGAGCTGCTACTAGCGAGGATGAAACTACAGTGGTTAGACGCAGGATGTAGAAGAGAGGACACCCAGTCCTCAACCCTGCCGGGAATCTACCCCGAGGCTCTTGGTCCACCAGTCAGGAACTTGAACCACTGAACAAAGTAGTCGGACTGTTAATTGCGTGTCCATTATATAAAATAAGTCGAGGCAAGATTATTTCGCATATTGATTCTAGGCAAGGTTGAATGCCAATATTGTATACTTCTTTACCAGGGACCCTGGTTTTCCGCGAAAAGAATTTTGCCTCACTTTATTTCGGTGCCTTACGTGCACATCTGCAGTTCTGCTTCGTGGTCAGTGATTGGATATTTTAACTCTCTCGAGCCTTGGGATTCTACCCTTGGGATTCTACCGGCAAATCACAGCCGTGAGGTGTTGCAGAGACTTTATTGTAACTGGCTAAGACAAATGATATACGACTCTTCATATAGACACGCTGCCAATAATCACGAAGCAGAATTGCAGATGTGCGCGCAAGGCACTGAAACAAAGTGGGGCAATATTCCCCCCCCCCCTTCCCAATAAACCAGGGTCCCTATTCGCTACTCCTGTGATTAGACGACACCTGTATTAACACATCTTTGACTACTGCAAGCCAGAGATAAATAAGGAAACCAGGCGTGGTGGTAACACGTGTTACGGTCAGAAGCTAATAGATATTTGAAGATCTCGGGGGTAAATAATGATAATCATCATTCTTGTAGTTATTAACTAAGGTGCAATAAAGTGTGTCAAATCTGGACAAAAACATTACATTTACTATGTGTTTTAAAATGAAGTACGTACATATTTTGTAAATAATTATTTCTTCCAAATTTACGGATATAATTTTTTTACATCGGCTGTCTTACAATGTGGGTTATAATTATTCACTCCCGAGGTCTTCATTTGACTTTGGCCAGTGTGTGTATAGGTTTGAGAAGCCTAGACTGTTGGGCAGATTAATACGCGAAATACTCGTGCCTCTAAAACAAGTGTAACTGCATATGCTCGGGTGCAGATTCTCGGTCAAGGCAACAGCGCCTAGGGTAAAGAGTGACCCTCTGTCCAGTGCAAATTGCCTACGCTTCAACTCCGCGAGTATGCACAGCTAGTATCATCCACTTGACACTCACTTAAAGACGCCCGATTACGCAAAGCTATTATTATTTGTGGCACAGAAGCTAGGGCGGCATTGGCACGTCCATGGAACGCCCTCGTGACCACTACGTGCAACACACACAACTGGGACGCGACCTTGAAGTCGCGCAGCGCACAATACGGGATTCCAAGCGGTCACTCTGCCATCGTTAGAGACCGCAATTTTCGCGTCATTATCTGTTATCAGACTGGACTGCAAGTTACAATCTGCTCATCTGACTTCTGTAGCACGCCTGAAGGCAGTGGTGGTTCCAGCTCTTGGTTTTGGGGGGAGCCCATACCCAAAAAGTAGCAATGTCCACACCACGAGTCGAAATGGGTAGTCAGGGGCCCTCCCCCGAAAAGAAAAGTAATTTTTAAGGTGCAAAATTATGCTATTTAAGTAGTTTTCTAAACAAAAAATTGGTCATACCACTTTAAAAATTTGTAATATTTTGCAGATTAACTATACATAGGGACCCTGTTTTTTCGCGAAAAGAATTTTGCCCCAGTTTGTTTCAGGGCCTTACGTGCACATCTGCAATTATGCTACATGGTTATTGGCAGCGTGTCTGTGTGACGATCCGTATCTCATTTGACTGAGCCAATTACAATAACGTTCCTGCAACACCACACGTCTGTGATTTGCCGGTAGAATACCAAGGCTCGCGACAGTTAAAATATCCAATCGCTGACCACGAAGCAGAACTGCAGATGTGCACGTAAGACACGGAAACAAAGTGAGGCAAAATTCTTTTCGCGAAAAACAAGGGCCCCTAACTATACATGATAAATAAAAAGGGGGCGGACCCCATGCCCCTTAAGCTCGCCCCTGCCTGAAGGTCATCCCGACCAATTATTTAAGGTCAACAGTAAAATGCCCGCGAAACTATAATTCATGTACAAAAATATGTGAAGGTCCGGAACCAATAGAATCACGGGTCGTGTTCGGGTTGAGTATAGACCAGTGAATTCTAGCCTAGCGCCAAGTAACAACGGGAAATCTCATAGCCATCTTTAATAGGAGGCCGCGGCCTTAGATATGGCAACCCTGTCAGGAAGGGTCATTTTAACACTCATTTTGTCTCGCTGAAGGCAGTGGCTTCCCCTGATTCGCCGGTATGTAGGGCATAATAACGAATCACGTACAGCCATTGCCTTTGGCGAGACAAAAGAAGAGTTAAAATGACCCTTCCTGACAGGGTTGCCAGTTCTAAGGCTGCGGCCTTCTACTAAATAAGGCTGTGGAAATTTACACGTCTATACCAACTGTATATATAATTGTTATTCTTAATTATTGTTCTTAAGACTTTTTTTTGTCGAATAATAGATTAAACTTTTAACAAATGAAACGAAAAACCTAGTCAAGTTTTTTTAGACCTTATTAGATGTATATCACCTCGTGATTAATATTTTGTGATAAGTTTACCGTAACAAGTGGTTTTATGGAGATTGCTAATTAGCATTGACGTTTAAATACTTGTATATCTACTTCATAAAAGTAGCTGATAATTTTTTTTCGTATGTTATGAAAGGTCAATTGGGTTGTAATCACTCACACTACTTAGCAGGATAAAAAACATTACTAAATATTTGAACTTTTCTAACTCACATTGCAAATAAAACTGTCTCTTTTAATTTCTACGACCCACATGATCGCGTATATTCGCTGACAAGTCAATAGGAACAGCTGTTGGAAATCGACCTGTTTGCGTGGTAGCACGGCTCGGACGCGTTCCATTAAGTATCTATCGATTTAGCTTCCTCCAGTGCCTTAGTACTGTCATGAAACAATGTGCAGATAAAAGGGCTTCACGTCTCGTCGACAACGACTTCGTTAGAGGTGGTGACATACAACTTGACTCAAGGTCAGAAGCTTGGAGAAGAATCGGCCATGGTCTATGTTAGGGAACCATTCCAGTATTGGTCTGGAGCGATTTTAGGAAATCGTGAGAAACCCGAAATTAGGCTGGCCGAAGCCGGGAATTGAAACCGTGTCCTACCGAATGCGGGTCCAGCGTGTTATCGGAAAACAACAGACAGCTGGCGGAGTATAATAGCAAAAATCTTAAGAGGGCGTGGTACATAATTCAACGCTAAAAGCATTAATCTATAACTGCAGGTTTCTTAAAGCCAATTTGCGAAAGTTAAACAATACCAGTCCTAGACGATAGTTTTAGCTAACGTTACAAACAAAATTATTTCCAGTGTTACGAACTTCTGAGGCACAATCTCTGACGCCGGAACCTCGTGCATTTAACTGCGGCGCAAGAGATCACGCGAAACGAATTAGTAATTCTGGATAAATATTTACTCACAAAGTTGGCAAATACCATTATCTAGGATTGTCATAGAGTATTTTATCCATATTGGCTTCGAAAAAAGCGTAGAAATCAATTGATGTGTTCAGCGTTTATTTATCTAAAGGTGTTTAAATTAACTAAACTGCTGGAGTAAGGAAGGTTTTCTCAGTCACGTGACCCAGTTTACTAGATCAACATTTTAATACTGCATGCAATTCCGGGTCTCGTGACTTATGAGACCCCAAAAACCTTGCTCGAGTTAGGCCTACTCTTTGAATGTCTTCCGATGTTAACAGTATTTCTGGACACTGGAAAAATTGGCGGGCTCGCTGATCTATACACTAACCTCCAACAATATGTGTGTTCCCAACTAAGGTTAATTATACTACAGGTTAGAATTAAAATGTGTTTTCTTATGGGACAGTTTGGCACAGGAACTATTTCTGCCGCCAGTTTCGCTGAAATCGCTTGTGGGCCAGAAAAATACGAAACTGTAGTAAAATAAATTTTAAATAAGCTTGGAAATGACAGTTGTCGTTTAACTTAATTTTAAAGTGAAAATAAATCAATTTCGCATTTAAGATTATTAACTTTATGCAACTTAAAATTCAGGAAAGCTCTGTGATTGGTCAGTTTGTACCCATTAGCGATACTGGCGTTAAATTTTGCCTGTGCCAAAATTTTAACATTGATCTTTCTAACCTGTAGTAGAATTAACTTTATCTCAAGTAGGCAGTAGTTGCTCACTGGCTGATACAGCAATACCACGTGATTGGTCCTGCATTTAGCTGCTACTTTAATATTTGCCCAATGCCTTCTATGATGTGACAAATATGGCCCAGTTGCGAAGGCCAACTTGCTGTTGTTTAAATTTTACCTTGTTTCCAAGAGAAAACTCGAATTTTTCAAGTTCTGCTTATCACTGAGTATTTGGAACCCCTGATTTTTGCTAAAAGAATTTAAGGGTGTTCATGTGGGGAAAATCATAATTTTATATTTGTATAAAATAGGGTTAGATTCGTAGACATACTTGAGAGTACATTTTCCTCTTACGAAAAAAATATAGCTCAGTCATTTTTTCGATAATGTTAGTTCAAAGTCAAAATTTGCATATTTTTACTTTATGCAAAACTTGAAAACCAGTAAACATAATGAAATGGAAAAAATCACATCAAAACTACATGCCACGGTCTACGGCTTGAAGCATATAGAAACCCTTTACAAAAAAATTTGTGCTTAAAAAATTATTTTAATAAATTTGCTAATTTTTTATTACTGTTAATTTTTTTTAAAAATACAAAATGTTTATTTAATAACTTATGAATAGGGCCCCGATTTTGTTGTGAAAAAATTTTTTTGTCCCACTTTGTTTCAGTGTCTCGCGTGCACGTTGGCAGCTTTGCTTCAAGGTTATTGGCAGCGTGTCTTTGTTCAGATATGTCTCTCAGTTGATTGCACCAATCAGAATAAGATTATTGTGACTCCGTACATCTGTGATTTGTCAAGACGAGTGATAGTAAAATCATCCAATCACAGGCGATGTAGCAGAGCTGTATATGACGTATCTAAACCAAGTGTTGCAGAAATATTTTCGCCATAAAATCGTGACTGTAATTATGAACGTCTATAGCTCTGCTTCGTGGTGTAGGATTGGATATTTTAACTCACAGCGTCTCGGGGTTGTACCCGCAAATCACAGACGTGTGGGTGTCGCAGTAGCACTTCTCTGATTGGCATCGTCAAATGAGGCACGTTTCCTATAACTACGAAGCGGTGCTGCAGTTGTACAAGGCAATAAATCAAAGTGGTGCACATTTTTTTTCTCGCGAAAGTCACGTGTCCGGACTTAATATTACCACCTTCCGATTCATAAGGAACGAAAGTTAGCGTTTGATTAGTAAACACATATTTGGCACAGAACACCTAGGAATACAGAAGATGAACATCCAAATGTGAGGCGACCTTGACCGTCACGAGCCAGCAATATGACTGAAGCTGCAGACCAATATGCCAGGAAGAGGCTGTGGATAAAGCCATCCATTTTTGGTGAAAATAATTTTGCAACAACTTGTTTCATTGCCTTACGCTAGAATCAGATTGGCTGAGAACTTATTATATTCGCGTCGCGTCTGTGACGCTATTGTGAATCCAGCACTTTGCTTACACCTGCAGCTCTGTGTTGGTTATTGGCAGTATATCCTCGTACAGAAGAATTACACGGTTTACTACGTCAATGAGATTAAAGTTACAACGACACTACATGTTTGTTATTTGCGGGCAGATCACCAAGATGCTGAGAGTTAAAAACATTCCATTACTGACTGTTTATCAGTGCACGTAAAGTATGAGCTGGTGCAAAATTCGAAATTTTTTTCACAAAAAATCAGAGGATGTAGCTATAGATAACATTCGCATTCGGCCATCGAAGGTTTCATATTATCACTCTAAAACACGTTCTTTGCCACAACACAAATTTTGTTTCGGCAAAGAAAAATTGCTTTTTCGTAAAAAGAATTTATGTGTAAAATATACCTATGTTAATAGGGACAGACCTACATGCTGGACTCTGCAGTACTCTATGCTCACAGTGGTGAGTTGTTTGCTCATTTTTCTACTAGGTGTTCATGAGTGAACAAGAGGCACGGAATTCGGTCCGTGTTATCTTTCAGGCAGCTCATTTGCTGGGACCCCTACAATCTAAGAAATTTTTTGTAAAATTTACAACGATTTTCTTTGTACTTTTACAAATCCTTGTAAAAGTACAAAGATTTTCTTTGTAAAATCATTAGTTTGTGAAGTTACTAAGGTAAACTTTGTAATACTACAAAGGAATTCTTTGTACCTATACAGACAGTTCCTGCACTGTAAATTATTTTGTAAAATATGACAAGGCACTTCTTCGTAGTTGTACAAACTTTTGTAAATGTTGAAAAATTTTCCGTGAAATTTATTTAAAAGGATTTTGTTTGCAAAAATAATAAGAAAAAATGTGTAGCCCACAAAAATCGTAAGCTCGCCGGAAATTACTTATGCAAAGATCACAACCGCTGAGAAGTAATTTTCTAGATTAAAGTGAATGTTTATATTAATTACGTGCTTTAAAAGAAAGAATTATTATTGAAATGTACATTGACTGTATACAAATAAATAAACACTAAGCCACACATAAGTCATAATGGTCTAGTTGAAAGATGCGTAGTGTCTAAGCTTTTGGAGAGTGGTTCGAAACTTAGCACCTCCCAAGGATTTTTTGTATTTTTAAAAATAATTTCATGAGTACGTCCTTTATTCAAAATATATTTGATAAATAAGTTCAGTGTCTTTTATGAAGTACAATAAACATTTAAATTTATTTATTTTCCTTATTGAAAGTTCAGCTACAAGGTTAGTCCTTCTAATTTTACAAACATATACTTTGTATTTTATTACAAGGACAACCATTGTAGTTTTACAAGGAATTTCTTTGGCAACTGGGTTTCCAAGGATTTTCTTCGTAAAAGTACAAAAACATTTTTTTACAGTGCATATGCCTGACTACTATTCTGTGATCAGATACATTCCAAATGTGTGTTATTTTTGGTGACAAACAAGACTCCCCTGATTTGTTCAGACTCGGTGAAAATCTACAAACTTGTGTCAATGACTTACGCGCATATCTGCAGCTCTGCTCCGTGGTTATTGGCAGATAGTCTTTGTGTACAAGCGTCGCTCGTTTGACTGAGCCAATCAGATCAAGGTTACTGCTACGCCGCACGTATGTAATTTGCGGGTAGATACCCCGATATGTTGAGGGTTAAAAACATACAAATTAACCACCACGTAGGGCTGGACGTGTGCATGCGAGGCACTGAAACCAGTTAATGCAAAAATCTCTCCGCTAAAACTACTGGTCCCTAAATTACGTGATTCCACTTCTCACAAAGCTTTGTGTGACGTTATTTACGTATTTTACTGCTTGACAAGTGATTGGTAAATTGACAGTATAACGTTTAATTATTCGCTAATATTGTTTCCTACTACGATCCACGACATTGTAGGCCAGTGGAAGACCCCGAACAAACGAACAGCAGCTAGTATTCAACTTTGTTGTCAGAAAAAATTGTAAACTTGCAGGTATCTTTCTGTAAGTAAAGCCACGAATTTTTCCCGAAAAATTTTTTGCATCGTTGTTAGAGGTGATGGTATATTGAGAAAATGTTTTGTGCCAACATACCCTTGAAACCGCTGTAGTTTATTACAACACATATGTAGGGACACGCAAAATTCGCGTTATTTTCTGACAGCTGACTAGACTCCAAGTGACTATAGGCTAGTTCGACGTCTCCCGCTGGCCGATATTGCCGTGACTTGCCGTGGAGAATGCTTACACGGTAGAGAGACCAATATCTGTAAAGACGAACACACGTAAATGACAACACATAAAATTACGTGGCCAATTGAATCTCACATTGTGCTCTGTTATGTATAGGAAAGTGGAGTTTAGTCTGCCACCAAATGATAACGCGAATTTTGCATGTCTCTACACATATGATTAGTAGAGCCCCGGAAATTTCGCGGATTCAACTGAGGAGAGGTTAGATTTCTAAGTCATGTACATGTTGGAAAATATTTCGATTGGGTCATTGTTTATTAAACGTGACCTTGCGGACTCCGAACCAATGGCGGACATGCGTAAAAACGCTCACGGACTCCTGCGCTACATCGTCAAATGTTCAAATGCTCACTCACTGGAGCAGCAGCCAATGAACAAACATAGCTGAGGACAGTGCACACAGGACTGTGGAGTCTAGCCTGCTGGGCGTTGAACCCGCGAAATATCCGGGCCTCTAATGATTAGGTGATGTACGTCTGACACGACATAGCTGTCTGCAGACCAATAACAGGCATCAAATATTACAATAGCGGGATTCTTACTGGCTCAGTCAAATAGGGCAACAGCTCCACGTACAATCGAAAACCATGCATCTTCTGATACGCTGAACGTACATTGAAACCCAGCGAACAGTCAAGTTTTCCTGCGATAAATTGTCATCTCTAATAATTATTTCTATGTCTTGTGTGGACATCGGAGCTATGCTTCACGGTTATTGGCAGTGTATCTTTGCTCAGACACATCTCTCATTATACATCACCAATCAGAACACACTACGCCAAGGCGATCCGAATTCGATTCCAGGCGGGGCCGGTCCTCGGATTTTCTCGGGGATATCCCGTTTCCCCCGCCCTTTAATTTCGGCGTTGCTCCATACTCACCTCATGTCACCTCGCACTAGCGCTAAAGACCACGACGTTGATCGCTGACCGAAATCTCTCACTCACGCAGTGGTTTCGGCGATATTCTTAATTACTCCATAAATAACATTCCATTATTTTCCTCGCGATCAACATTATTTTTGAAACTCCTGTTTTTTTTTTAATCCACTTATAAGACATTTTACGAGGAAATCATCGTTTCTTGAATTCTCAGTTTTCCGTAGAATCACGTGGCTGTGGTGGAAATATTTTTGTATCACTTGGTTTCAATGCGTTACATGTACATCTTCAGCTCTGCCTCGTGGTCAGTGAATATATTTCTCAACTCTCATTTGTCTTGGTGTTCTAATGGCGAATCACATGACGTATGATGTCACAATAACCTTAGTGTGATTGGCGCAGCCGAATGAGAGACGTCACTTCACAAAGACACCCTGCCAATAACCATGAAGCAGAGCTGTCGATGAGCACGTAAGGCAATGAATCAAACTGGCGCAAAAGTATTTTCCCGATAAACTCGAGGATGTAGCTATCCGAGATCCTACATTACCTGAAGTACCGTGAGAAAATTGTTTTTGTCAAGTTTTTTTCATTTGACAGTGCAAAGTGCTTATCGTCGTGACTGCAGTTATTTATCGTCGTCTAGAACGTACTCTGCCAACCCACCCGGCGTCTCTGAACCACGCCCTCGAAACATGCTGACATAAGTGCTGTGATGGAAATTTATCTCGACGGTTTCTTTTGTCCTCAGTGTATTCGAGTTTTCGTGTATCAGTGGTAGGCCTGGAGCGTAAATAAGTACTTAAAAGTTGACCTCCCGGGTGGTGTTCGAGGCTAGAAGTGCGGAAGACGAACGGACGACACATACGGGCATCACATCTCATCCTAGCCTCTAGGTGCAGGTCACAAACTGTCGTGCAGTCTTCTCACTGACAACTAGCCTATATGAGACATTCTGTGATGACACCGCCATTTTGTGACATAATATTAACGATAAAGGTACACAGTTCACGCTTATATCCTTTAAAATATTTTGCGCCAGTATTTTCGTACTTACAAAGCACTCCAATAACATAATTTTTCACCATTTTCGATCGCTCGAAAATATCCTTTAATGATTATTGGTGAACGTGAAATGGGCGTACGCACGTGTAACATTCTCTGAATACAATTACTAAGCAGGGATCACTTACGCGAGTTAAGCAGTTTTCGAATACTCTTGCAACGGCGGAATATCTGCACATTCCTCGGCGCCCTGGTCGGGCTGCGACCTTGACGCACTGCGATAGGTCAAGGCCTCGCCCTTTAGTTTTGCAGTGGTTTCGAAAATATATTGTTTTTAACTTTCAAATTAATACGTAAATAAAAAATTAATTCTCGCCGTTTTAACACTTATATCACCGTTTGTATCTGAATTATTCTGTTCCAGTACACCAAACGGATTTTTAGATTTTTTCCCTTGAAGTTTTACATATTCTGTTGTCAAAATAAGCCAAAATGAAGCAAAATAATTTTTTTTCTAGCGAACGGTACATTATTTAAAAAAAAAAAACTGTCTGGCAAAATTGTGTATCGTATGACTGTACACATTTTCAAATTTTTTCGAAGCATTTTGGATAAAAAATATTCGAGTTATTTGCAATTGTTTGAAATAAATGAAAGATCATGGCCCTAACGAAGGATATGTCGTTAAAATGTATGACAATGTAATAACGCCATTGGAAATAGTTTATCGATTGTTGTCACAGTTAAGCAATACTCTGTCTATAGAGTGTGTTAAAATGTGTTCGTTAATCGGGCACCTAGATACAACTGACCACAGATAATCGATGTCGTATATAGTTGCAGCGGACAGTGAAATAGAAGATGTTGGAAGACTGGTCTCGGCGTCTTCAGCTGGTGCAGTACACGTGAAGCGAGCTCGAAGACGGCAATAACAACAATAACCTATATGTTGTCGTGTCCTTGTGCTGTTGAATTGTGTCACGTCGATGTCAGCGGACAGTGACTGATGGTTCCCGGGAGTCTATATCCCTCCCCCCCCCCCCCCCCC